>JAJOZX010006264.1:282500-287658 GCA_023014485.1 Bathynomus jamesi | reverse complement strand
AATTTGGCGATCCGACTGACGATGCCAGCGTCGATATCATTTATGTAAATGATAAACAACAGTGGCCCCATAACGGAACCGTGAGGAACCCCACTAGTGACCCAGGCCCAACCCGAACTAGCCCCTTTAATTACAACCCTCTTCCCCCTATTCTTCAGCCAGTTTTCAATCCACATACCTACTTCACCACCGATAACCAGTGCTTGCACTTTGCCTATTAGCCGGTGGTGAGGTACCTTATGAAAGGCTTTCTGAAAGAAAGTCGAGATAAAGTATATCAATCGTCCTACTCTTATCATACTCACTCAACATGACGTGGAAAAACTCGAGCAATTTGGTGAGACACGACCTATGCCGTCTAAACCCATGTTGGGAATCCCCAAGCAGCTTGTAGTAATCCAAATGGTCAACGATCCTATCCGCTATTATCCCTTCTAATAATTTACCTACAACTGAAGTGAGACTAATGGGACGAGAGCTCCCTGGACTATCGTGATCCCCTTTCTTAAATATAGGGGTCACGTTGGTTTCTCTCCAGTCACCAGGCACCTTTTCCTGTCTACAGGGAGCCACCTGGTTGCGCACATCCGGCAACACTCTGGGAGAACTGGTCTGGCCCAGGAGCCTTAAACGCACTCAGTTTGTCTATTCTATCAGCAACGACTGTCCCGGTACAACGAACACTATCCGCAGCAGCACCTTCGTGCCTGACGCCTGGCTCGGGGATGACCCGGGTATCCTCCATGGTGAACACTCCCGCAAAGTACACATTAAGCACATCAGCGATGTCCGCGTCGGAGGTCCGCAGAACGCCGTTTCGGTCCTTTAACGGAGCTATCATGCTTCTAATGAGCTTCCTATTATTAACATAACTGAAGAACTCCTTAGGGTTCCCCTTGCAGAGGTTTGCCACCCGTAGTTCTTCGTTAAGTTTCGTTAGCCTAACCTTCGCCTTCACTTCCCTACACTGGCGGACATACGCCTCAGTGTTCTCATGGGAACGATTGGCCTTCACCCTCGTATACGATACTTTTCTATTTCGGATAGCCGAAGCGATGTCACGACTGAACCACTTAGGCTGTATTGAAGCAGGGGTGACCGGTTTCGAGGGTATGGCAGCAGACTGCAGCACCATAAACTCGTCCCTGAATGCACTCCACACTCCCTCAACATCGCCGCCGACCTCTAACCCCATCTCACCTACGCTATCCCGGAGACTAACAAAGTCCGTCCTCCGTAGATCGAGCTTACTGCCGCTCGAGTTACTACGCTTCACCCGAGGGACGCAGACACGGATCACTCCTGCCCAACGATTCGTCAACGGTGAGGCCAATGACGAGGTTGTCTTCGGTCGTGAATACTAGGTGTAGAGCGCTTTCGCCTCGTGTAGGCTCATTGACCCACTGAGTGAGGAAGTTCTCATCAGCAAAGTCAACTAGCCTCCCTCCTCTCTTCAGCACCAGCAGTCCTGTCTTCCCACTTTATGACGCGACAGGTCTGTACACCACGATTAACCTATAGTTCGTCCCTCCCACATTCAGATCGACGCCAAGCAGCTCCCGTTCCGATCGGAACTGGCAGTCAACCGGACTCAACGTGTCCCTCACGTATATTAGTACCCCTCCCCCCCCCCCTCACGACGGGTGCGGTCTTTGTGAAACATTCTATACCCGGGAATCTCGAACTCCCTAACGTAGTCCCTGCGATCCAGGACTCGGTGATAGCAACGATATCCTGGTATTCTGATGCTAAGAGCACCCGTAGCTCGCAAAACTTATTCCTAATCGACCTAGCATTAAAAAGCATTGCGCGGAGGGAGCCTTCCCTATTCTGACAGCCCCCTAGCACGACCCGTTTCCCGAACAGCCAGGGGTGTCGGGAGTTGAAGAGCTCCTGACCAACGAGTGGGCAACTTCCGCAGGAGGCTGAGCCCCCTCCAACGTAGAAGGAGGGTCACCTCCTGGACGCACCCTTCAGTTGAAGGTACGTCCGCCACCGGCTCAACATCATCTCTCCCCGGTGGGGGCCCATCATCAATCCCCGGGCTTGACCTCACCATACGGTATAGGTGCCGGTCAAGCAGCGTGCCTAGCACACCTTTACCCTTGTTATTGAAGTGGACACCATCCCTCTAATAAAGGCCCCACCTACCCGGAAACGCGTCGAAGGGGTCAACAAACATCACGCCCAGTGGGACGCACAAGTCTTGCACCCTCTCGTTGATGCTAATGAACTTACTGAGCGCGTGGTCACTGGCATTTATCCGCGGTAAAATACCTACCAACATTCTCCTGTCTGTCTTAAGTTTTAGATCATCCGCAAGAGACATGATCTCGGTGATGATCCCTTCCGTTGAACCTACTCTACCGCCTTGAGGAACAAGTCGTTGCCACCAGCGTGGACAACGATCGCAGTCCTCCGACTAGACACGCGCAGCTTCCCCGCCCTGGTAAACACCTTACCTTCCTTCTGTCCCGGTTTGCAGAAGCAAAGTACTTCTCCTGGCCCCTGATCTGCCAGTCCCCAATCAAAACGGTGTCTTCCTCCTTCGAGCACAGGAGACTAAACCGGTTGGAGGTCCTGACATAGGCAACCAACCGGGGTCTCAGGCTTCGGCTTCGAAGCCTTCTTGCCCGAGACCTTTCGATACACGTCGCCACCCATAGAAAGAGAGGAGAGAGAGAGAGAGAGAGAGAGAGAGAGAGAGAGAGAGAGATTTGTACATATATAGGATCACCTTTGCTTTCGATGGCTTCGGCCCGAAACTTTTCACCCTGCCCTAGACCTACTTTTTAATGGGGTGTATATATAAGAGAGAGAGCGCGCGAGAGGGATCCCTGCTAGGGAACTCTGGTTACCCATTTAGCTACCAATCGTGAAAGGATGTTTAAACTCGACCTTAGACCTACAGTTTAACACGGATCATTAGGATACCCTGGTTTCCCATTTATCTACCAACCGTGGAAGGAAGCGCCGCCACCGGGTCTTGAACCCGGCGCATATAATCGTGTGTGCGTAATATTTTATGGGCGTATAGACGGGTGTGTACGTGTAAAACGAAGTATACACTGTGCCAACTGGCTGATAGTGCCTAGAGGCATTGGCTGATTAACCCAACTGGCTGATTAGGAACATATTAAGACAACGGCCGCTCGACTGAAGTCTTAATATGTGCTTGGCTCCTGTCAAGCGAACACCTCTCTTCCTCTCTCTCCTTCGACCCTCTCTCTTTCTCTTGGGGGATAACTCCACCTCCAAGTTGCATAACCCTTGTTGCTCTGGTGCTGACACTCTTGCAACATTAACACCAAGTTCTCGACGGTATGCTCTTTGAGCTGCATTGATGGAGCTTTCATGTTTGAAATAAAGCTCAACAATAAGAGAACACTGTTGGATCGTCCACCTGTTTATCATCAAAATTCTAACCCCCTAATATACATTCTAAAAAACAATAGAAAATGTTTTTCATTAATTCTTTGGAAAATATAACTATAAAATCCCTACACTTCTTTTGCGGACCCTGTATATGTGTGTGTGTCTGTGTGTTTTAGACGAACTTAGATATTTCATACTGCATTATTTCTGAGTGAATTTTAGTGTTAATTACCCAATCAACACTGTATATTTACACATATTTACCTCTCAATCACTGAAGAACATTTTCACCCTTCATCATGCAATAAACATAAGATAAATTGCATAAACATCTGAAAACGCAAGATTTGTTAATTTTCAAGCATCAACCTGTGTGGAAGGATTCTTCGAATGCGATGTTGGAAAATGTATCAAAGACTACAAAGTCTGCGACGATCGAAGGGACTGCGATAATGAAAGGGACGAAATGGGATGCGGTAAGTGTGAATTATTTGACGAGAGACTGCAGCAAAGCATTATCTTGCTGAAATTTACGTTGACATTTGGGTTTGGGAATTTATTTCTTACCTTCATTAATTAAGGAATGCATTAAAAATTCATTAATTTTAATATTATTTGTAAATTAATTAAAAACGAATTGACAATTTAAATGTAGGTCATTTATGAGTTGTTTTTAGTTTTAATTCATTAATTGTTGGTAAAAATATAATTTTCAGACTGTAAAGATCTTGGAGGGGAAGTTTGTAATTGGTCGCGTGAGTGTTTCTTTCCTGAACAAGTGTGCGATGGAACCAAGGATTGCGAAGATGGAACAGACGAAAATGGCTGTCCAACAACAACTCCATTAACCACAACAACTCCATTCACTACAACAACTCCATTAACCACAACAACTCCATCAACCACAACAACTCCATCGCCCACAACAACCCGTCCCCCACAACAACTCCATCGCCCACAACAACCCCGTCGCCCACAACAACTGCATCGACTACAACAAATGCATCAGGTACAAGAAATAGGTGTACTTTAAGAGGAAAGGAGAGAGTAGATGATGAATGAAGATCATTAAGGAATAAATTTATACGAACGAAAGAGATTATCCTTTGGATAAATACTTTCATGCTATATATATATATATATATATATATGTGTGTGTGTGTGTGTGTGTACACATTTAAACTGCAAACACGCAGTATAATTAACGTAAAGAACGACGCTTGTATAGGAGAATATGCCGCGCAAGATGAAAGAAGGAGAACGAAACAAATGAAAAAAATGAGGTAACCACCCGGGAATCGAACCCGGAATCTTCCAATTGCCGGTCAGATATGATAACCATTATACCACGGGCCTCACTCAATCAAATGCCGTAATTCCTCTACATACGCGCGTATGTAGAGGAATTACGGCATTTGATTGAGTGAGGCCCGTGGTGTAATGGTTATCATATCTGATCGGCAATCGGAAGATCCAGTTTTCGATTCCCGGGTGGCTACCTCATTTTTTCATTTGTTTCGTTCTCCTTCTCTCATCTTGCGCGGAATATTCTCCTACACAAGCGTCGTTCTTTACGTTATATATATCTATATGTATGTATATATATATATATATATATATATATATGTATATGTATGTATATATATACATATGTATGTATGTGTATATATGTATATATATGTGTGTGTGTGTGTGTACATACGTATATATATATATATGTGTGTATATATATATATATATATATATATATATATATATATATATATATATATATATATATATA
>JAJOZX010006264.1:152500-277500 GCA_023014485.1 Bathynomus jamesi | reverse complement strand
ACCTGAATTTTTACCCATTTTTCCCCCTATTTTCCCACTTTTTCCCCCATTTTCGTTTAAGTAATTTATTCTTATTTCCGCCCATTTTCGTCGATTTTTACCCATATTTTTCCCTACTTTTTCCCCTATTTTCCCCCATTTTCGCTTTAGTAATTTATTTTTTATTTTCATTTCAGCCATCTGGTGGTGAAGCTGAAGAGTTCAAGCCAAGGAGGCACCCAAGTGGAGGTTACAGCTTTTTGAAAACCCCCAGATATGCCATGGAACTGATCAGGGGTGATGTTTCTTCCAATCTTGGGGCAAGTCTTGCTAATGCCTTCCTCCTGGACTTACAAGCTATGGACCTGCTTAAGCCTGGCCTTGATGTGAAACAGATAATAGTTGATAAATCGAAAATGGACAGGGAAAAAGCTAGAATGAAAGTGAAAAGTGATGAAAAGCACAATGAGGGTCTGGAAAAGTTAGTCTGTATTGGGGTTGATGGGAAAGTTGACAAGGACACTTTGCTGTACAGAGAAGTTAAGGATGAAAATGGGGAGACTAAGCTGAAGAAAGGAAAGGGACAAGAGCACCATTTGACTTTCACAAAGGAGCCGGGAACTGAAAGTGGAACATATCTTACTCACAGAGTCATCCCAATTAAAGGTGCGACTGGAGTTCTTCTTGGTGAAGAAGTTGCTAGTGTCTTGGAGGAGTTTAACAGTGTTCATACCCTGAAAGCTGTCCTCCTTGACAACACAAATACAAACACTGGCTGGGAGGGAGGCCTTGTAACAGCTCTGGAAAATAAAATTGAGCGGAAATTGCACACCATTGGCTGTTCACTCCATCAGAATGAGCTTCCTTTCAGAGCTGTTTTCAAGCATCTTGATGGCAGTACCAAAAGTCCCACTGCTTTCACTGGTCCGCTGGGAAAACTCTGTGAAATTGACTACCAAGATCTGCCACAAGTGGAATTCACCAAACTCAGTGGCCCCCTGGATGACATGGAATTTGCTGAGGAGACACTGAATGATCTCAGTAGCGACCAGAGGCTTCTTTTGGAGTATGTGCTTGGAATTTCCAGGGGCAAAGTCAACCCAAGATTTGCTGCCTGGAAAATTGGACCATTAAACCATGCAAGATGGTTGACTTTGGCAATTAGATTGATGTGTCTGTGGACCAGAGGTGCTTACCCTCCAGAACTACAGGATAAGCTTTACCAGGCCATCAAGTTCATTGTGGAAGTGTATGCAGTCAGTTGGTTTGAGATCAAAAGGGACAGCAAGTTCCACAATCAGCAGCTGTACATCTTCAACATGATCCAGAGGATCAAGCAGCAGTCTGAAGAAATCCAGGGTGTTGCTTTCAAGAACCTGAAGTACAATGCTTTTGCCTTGCTGCCCGAGAATGTGCTGTACTCCATGATGAAGTCTGATGACTTGGAAGTGAGAGAAGCTGCTCTCAAGAAAATTCTGTCCATCAGGTAAGCATTTATTAATTTAAAAAATGTGAAAAAAAAATTTGATTATGGGGATTTATTTAATAAAAAAAAGGCCCGAGTTCTATAAATCCCCATAATCGAATTTTTTTTCACATTTTCTTATCCCAATTCCCCCCTCCCCTCTGATAATGGAAATAATCTTACCTTCTTTCTGAAAAAAAATTCGATTATGGGGATTTATAGAACTCGGGTTTTTTTTTTTTTAATTTAAGTTAATTAAATCAGCAATTCTGAGACTAATAGGGATTAAATCTTAAACTGGAATAAAAAATAAATTAATTATTATTCTTTCAGAAGTGGGAAGCCAGCCAAGAAGAGGCTGAAGAAGATCACAGCCATCAACATTGAAGCTACCCACTGGTCAGAACTAATCAACCTTTCTCAAAGTGGCATCTGTGAACCTGCTCTCACAGAAGACTTTTCTGACCAGGAGCTTCAAGAAGCATTGCTGAATGGCACCAAGCTGGAGCTGCCTGATCTGCCTTCACATTCTCAGAGTGTTGAAAGGGCCGTGAAGCTGACATCTGAAGCTTCCCATACTGTTTATGGACTCGAATCAAGGCACAAACACATTCTGGCCAAAGCCCTAAGCCGCCAGATGAGGCCTTCCTTTGCTTCTAAGGGCTCTTACAGTGAAAATTATGATGATCTTGGGATCTAAATGTGTCTATTTGACTCTGTACATGTTTTTTTTACTTTTTTTCAATAAAATTGTAACTTTTTTCAGGATTTTTTTATGAAAATAGCATGATTTTTTCGGCCGAAAATTGCGAAAATGCGTATTTTTCGGTACGATTTTTTGACGATTTTTGAAACGGTTTCCTCAAAAAACGGTTAAAGCTAGGGATCTGAAATTTTTTGTCAGTTATTATCATATTAAGCCCTGACTATCTCGACTAGTCCAAAGTCGATATCTAAAAAAATGCGGAAAATCAACCTACCTTAATATTATATATATATATATATATATATATATATATATACAGGGCGTCCCAAAAAAATGTATACACACTTTAACAGCTGATAGCTCAATTGATGTTTCTTTCTTTCCAAGTTAAACCCGTTAGAATTAATAATGGCAGTCAGACTAAGCTTTGAACAAAGGAAATTAATTCTAAAATGCTACTGGAAGTGTGAAAACGCAGTTGAAGTGCAAAGACAGTTTAGGAGGGAGTTTCAAACAATCCACCAACGCGACTTACCATCACTCGAATTAGAGATAAGTTTGAAGCCGATGGAACTGTTCAGAATGTCCACAAGAAGCGTTCCGGAAGACCACGGACATCGACAAGCCCCACAAAGCAAGAAAGAGTACTGGAAACGTATCACCAAAGTCCAAGAAAATCTGTGCGGCAAGCGCGTCGTGAGGTAGGAATTTCAGAATCGTCTGTCCAACGCATTTTGAAGCGCTGTCAATGGAAAAGTTACATTCCAAGATTAGTCCATGCTATTAATGAAGATGATCCGGACCGAAGAGTGGAGTATTGCGAGTGGTACTTGGCACGATGTGGATGTGGATTGGACGAAGGGGTTTCGTAGAATACCCTCCGCGTTCACCAGACCTCACACCACTAGACTTTTTTTTATGGGGATACTTAAAAGACAAAGTCTACGCTATAAAACCTGCAACAGTCGCTGAATTGAGAGCAGCCATTGAACGAGAATGCACACAAATACCAAACGAAATGTTTCGTGATGTTTGCGATTCCATTGCTTCGCGTTATCAGCAGTGCCTGGACCAGAACGGACGTCAGTTTGAAAACAGGCGTTGACAAAACAATTAAATAATGTCTGTAGATTTTATTACATTTTGAAAATGAAATGTATTTTAATAAACACTGCCTTTATAAGTATTTAAAGTGTGTATACATTTTTTTGGGACGCCCTGTATATATATATATATATATATATATATATTTTTTTTTTTTTTTTTTTAAGTGCAAACAACACGCAGTATAATTAATGTAAAGAACGAGGCTTGTATAGAAGAACGTTCCGCACAAGATGAGGAAGGAGAATTACGACTTCTGATTAATCGAGGCCCATGGTGTAGTGGTTAGCATATCTGACCGGCAATCGGAAGATCCCGGGTTCGATTCCCGGGTGGTTACCTCATTTTTCATTTGTTCGTTCTCCCTCCTCATCTTGTGCGGAACGTTCTTCTATACAAGCGTCGTTCTTTACATTAATTATATTGCGTGTTGTTTGCAGTTAAAATGCATATATGTGCGGCATGCGGGAGGTGCCCCCCTCAGGGCATTGGTTTCTGCTCGTATGCAGGAGAATTACGACTTCTGATTAATCGAGGCCCATGGTGTAGTGGTTAGCATATCTGACCGGCAATTGGAAGATCCCGGGTTCAATTCCCGGGTGGTTACCTCATTTTTCATTTGTTCGTTCTCCCTCCTCTTCTTGTGCGGAACGTTCTTTTATACAAGCTACGTCGGCGGGGGCATTGCCTCCGGAAGGCTCACCCATGCCGGACAGGCTATTAGGGAGCCCGGGCTAAGAGCCACTGAAGTCTTTGGCTCCCAGTACGGGTCTCCAGTGCTCTTCTCCTGAAGTGACGCTCTATGCGTCACTGTGTTGGATGGTTGGGTGTCCGGGCCGGTGGGATTGTGGGGCTGGGGTCTTTGTGCCGTTTGGGGGCAAACTTTCGCATCACGGGGCCCTTTTCTCAAACTGACGGTGTGTCCCCTGGGGACGAGGTATCGCGCTCCCTACGGTTTGTGCTCGGCCTTCCTTTGTCACCGGTAGGCAGTTTCTCGCTCCCCTGGGTCCGTGTTCTACAACATTAATAACATATGGAAACTATTGCTTCTTTTCCTAGAACTCAGGGAATGGGCAACCACGCCCCCGAGTCCTCTACCATTGGAAGATCACGTCTTGAGTAGGTCGCCCCTCCTCCAGCAGCGGAACACTTGCACTCTCCCCTTCCGTTACCGACCCCAGCCTGTACCTTGAACATACCCTTAGACGTACAACCTCTGGAGCAGGGAACTCGCCCCAGCCCACCTCAGCCGCCTTCGGGCAAGGCAAGTTCCGCCCAAGACTTGCCTCTAAAACCCGGCTTCTTGCTCTCCCCGTATGCCCCCCTCACCCGCCATTGGCCCGCCTCCCCACGAAGAGAGCCCGCGGCGGACGGGAAGTCGGCATTCACATCCATCCTATCGACCGTGGATACACCAGTTCACTTCCATTCTACAGCCTCCCTATCCCTTCCAAGTATCCACAAATTCCTAGTTATCCGGCCTACTTCTGGGTCCCTTCCTACCAACTCTGAACGGGCGATCCGAGCCCGCAGCAACTCCAATCACTATGATATGCGACTATAGAGAGTTGGCTCCCTACACATAAAATCACGCTCAGCGGCAGAGACGTCAGTTCAGTTTGCCGACAACCGCACCAACTGTGTGTTTGTTGCGGAGAAGTCGCTCACCCAGAAAAATGCCCCAACACACCCAAATGCTCCAATTGCGAAGCGCACACCCCTCTTCATCCCGCGAATGCCTTTCCTTCAGGTATGCGAAGGAGGGCCGAAGCCTGCAGGTAGCGGACTTCCTTAGCATCTGAGAGGCGCGAGACAGGGTGCGGAGTTGGCAGGTGAGGCCAGGGGTATCTTACGCCGCTGCCCTCGGCCCTGTCCACTCGGCACGCCGCCCTGGTTTGCCGCTCAAACCCCTTCGACCACTGCTTCCCATCCCTCCCAAATGGAGTCCTTACTGGACCTGACGACCTCCTGTTCCCACACCATCCCTCCTCTTCACGTACCTCACCTGCTAAAGATTCCCCAGGAATCTGGGATCAGGCGACCCAGGCCCCGTCCACCTTGAACCCTGCCTTTCAAGCACTCTCTGCACACACCTGAACCTAACGCCTCGGGTAAGCCGACGAGGCGGAGACGCTGGAGCGAGTCGCCAGACTCTCCGGCATTTCAACAGGCTTCTCCCTCTTCCCCAAGATCTAAGAAGACGGCTCGGACCCTTACACCCTCTAGTTCGTCTACGAGGACCATATTCCCCCACTGCAGAAGTCCCTCCAATCTACCCCCACAGACTCTGACAATAGTAACCGAGTTACATGACCCGCCTCCCTCGAGGATCCAGTGGATGCGGCTCTGGCGCAACTACATGATGTGACCAATGGGAGCTCGGTCGTGCACATGTCTTATGGATCTACCCTTGCCTCGTGGTGCCATTTTTTCCACCCCTCCATGAGAACACTCTGGCTCATCTCCTTCCACCCACACAGCACCTGGTCCCCAACATCCCCGGCCCCCTGCATGTTAGCCACTCTGAGCACGTCCTCCCTCCTATCTGCCCGATCCTTCTGGTACCCCCTATCGCCACCCAGGGTCTGCCGTGAGACCACAGACAGGATGGGAGGTGCCACTTTGGAAAATAAAGCGCCCCCTCCTAGCCCAAACACAGAAGCCCACCAAGAAACTCCTCACCCTCTGAACCCACGACGTTCCTAGCTGTCTTGATGCACGCCACCAGTCTCGCTCGGCCGACTCAACCCCGCAATCTCCGCTGAGGTCGACTGGCCGACCGATTTCTTCTCTGGTGAACGGCAGATAGTTAGCCAGGCTCCTGACCCATCCTTCGCCTTCGCGAACCCCAGATCTCCCTTCACACCCCAACCCCCTAGCACCTACAGCTTTTTACCTAGCACGTACAACTTTACTCATCCCCCATCATCGAATAATGGAACCCCCCCCCCCCCCGAAAACTGCAATAGCACACTGGAACTGCAAAGGAATATTCCCAAACTACGAAGGTCTTAATTCCTTGATTGCCACTTCCCGTCCGGTGTGTGTCTGTCTCCAGGAGATAATCCTGGGGACCAGACCCATGCCCTGCCCTACTGAATATTCTTATATCTCTACCTGTACTCGAAGGGGGGCTGCCATTCTCGTACACCACGCAGTCCCCTTCCACAACCTCTCTATCTGATCCCCGTTCCAGGTGATTGCTACCCGGCTTTCCTTGGCTAGAGAGTACACCGTCTGCTCAATATACCTCCCCCCCTACGCTCAAGTCTCCCGCGATGCAATTACCTCCCTCGCCCTCCGACAGGGTTTGCTCCTCATGAAGACATAGCTTCGTGTGCAGAGACTACCCTCTTCGCTTCTCTGCGCGGCGATTTCTGAACTCCCACCCCAGGGATGAAGCTGGCAATTCACTGAAGCGGTCCGCTCTTTCCTGGACCTTTCCAACATGCCCGCCTCCTCAGTTATCCCCATCTCATACAACATCTACCCTCGCTGGCTCCTCACCTCCATCAAGTTTTGCAGGGCCCTGGTGCCCTTCCAAAGACCACTATGATCGCTACGGTATACAGGTCACTTCCGAGAACACGCAACCCAACACCCAGACACTGTCCCCATTTATACAGATGATTTCCGCTCGCTCGGAGGCTGGTACGGCCGCCTCAGCGGTGATACTGGCCGAGCGCGCTTTCTCGAGGCGTCAGCCTGCCCCGCGAGGCCTCCTTTTCTCAGCAGAACTGTTCGCGATTATGGAGGACCTCGACATTGTGCGCACCCACTCTACCAGCTCCTTTGTCATTTATTCAGATTCCCAAACCACACTTCTCTCCCTAGAGAGATTTAACCCCTCTCACCCGCTCGTCTGTACCATCCAGCAAACCTTCACTTTTTAACAACCTTCCGACACAAGACAATTGCCTTCTGCTAGGTCCCGGCACACATCGGCATCCAGGGTAACGAGGAGGCGGACCGCACGGCAAAGATGGCCTGCTTACTGCCGGCCTCCTCCTGGCCCCTCCCTTTCTCCGACTTCTTCTCGACTCTCCGCTCCCACTTCTGCTCCATCTGGCAACGGGAATGGGACCAGGCCAAACACAACAAACTCCACAAGATCAAACCGCAATTAGGATACTGACCTTCTCATTCCACCGGTCCCGCCATAAAGAAGTGATTTTATCCCGTCTCCGCCTAGGACACACACGCATTACACATGGTCACCTTATGTCTAAATCGCCAACCCTGCTCTGCCATACCTGCCATACCCCTATCACCGTCGTACACCTGGTCAAATGCCCGAACCTGTCCGCTCTTCGTCGCAGGTGTTTCCCTCTCTTGTCCAGAATATCCACACTCGAGCGTCTACAATCCATACTCGCCGAAGGCTCCCACTTCTCAGCGGAAGCGATTTTTCTCTTCCTCACCCATTCCAATCTGCTTCATAGCATTTAAGTCCATACCCCTCTTACCGCCTATCCAGCAAACAAACCTTACTCACCCTCCTAGTCTACCATCCCCAACTCAGTGACACCACCCAACCAGTCTCGCCGAGATATGTACCACTCTCCCTAGGTACGAATCGGCGGTAAAATAAAAGAAAAAAAATATATACACAGTATATATATATATATATATATATGGAGAGTTGATTTCCAAACGCGATGTTTCCCTTTTTAGATTTTCAAAAAACAACATTTTATGTATTATATGGACCGCGTTTTGGAAAAAATTGAAAAGCTGAGTAGCTAAAGTAGTGGGAGAAATCGCACTTTGCTAAAAAAATCGATGTCTTACAGTATGTGACAATACATCATATCAACCACCGTTTGGTAACGGTAATCCGAAAGTTGCTAATTTGACGTTTATCACGTTTTGGAAATAAACTCTTCATACATACAGTATATACAGGGTGTACATAAAGTCAGGATCTATTTTTGTGAAGCACTTGGAAATTATATGGAATTCAATCATAAAATGATAAAGTGGTAACATTTATTAAATAATTAAGAGTAGGATTCGACGTGACGCCCATCAGTATCCCTGCACAGCTCAAATCGTTCCGCAGCATTTCTAAACACATTCTGGAGCATTTGCGGGGTTATGTTATCTGCAGCAGTTCGTATACGTGTACGTAAGTTTTCAAGACTCGTAATCTTCGTCTGATAGACGTGCGATTCGATAAAGCCCCATGCAAAGAAATCTAAAGGGGTTAAATCTGGTGATCTCGCTGGCCAAGGTCTGTTGCTTCCGCGTCCGATCCAGCGATTTGGAAAACGTCCATTTAGATAATCCTGAACAATTTTGGCATAGTGACAAGGAGCACCATCATGTTGATAGACGACGGTACTAACAATCCTATCCCCGTCGTCTATCAACATGATGGTGCTCCTTGTCACTATGCCAAAATTGTTCAGGATTATCTAAATGGACGTTTTCCAAATCGCTGGATCGGACGCGGAAGCAACTTAAGACCTTGGCCAGCGAGATCACCAGATTTAACCCCTTTAGATTTCTTTGCATGGGGCTTTATCAAATCGCACGTCTATCAGACGAAGATTACGAGTCTTGAAAACTTACGTACACGTATACGAACTGCTGCAGATAACATAACCCCGCAAATGCTCCAGAATGTGTTTAGAAATGCTGCGGAACGATTTGAGCTGTGCAGGGATACTGATGGGCGTCACGTCGAATCCTACTATTAATTATTTAATAAATGTTACCACTTTATCATTTTATGATTGAATTCCATATAATTTCCAAGTGCTTCACAAAAATAGATCCTGACTTTATGTACACCCGGTACAGTATATAACCTTTGGTTAGCTTCCGCTCGAATTGTTCATTCTTACGAAGGTCAAGCTTTTTACTCCACCTTAGACCTGCAGTTTAACGTGGAATCCGAACCACACCCCACCAGCAGCCCAGCATCTTAACCACTAGGCCATCCAGGGTATCCATTTATCCACCAACCACTTTCTTCATTGTGTGGAAGGATGAACAGCTGGGTTTTGCTGCGTGCCGGCTGCTGTCACCGAGTCTTGAACCCGGGGAAGATGGATTCGTAGTCAGCGACGCTAACCACTACACCACCGAGCAGCATTATATATATATATATATACCTCGTTAACCTCGTCATATATACCTCGTTAACCTCGTCATCCTTTTTGATGTTCCGTGTGTTGGTATCTCTTCACACAAAGATCAAGCTGGTGGCCCCACCTCTAGGCCTGGCTTGGTGGAGGAGCTAGTTGTTCTCTTGCGCTCTCCACCACACATAGCCAGGTGCACACGCCTCATCTGGTACCGTCCTGAGCCAGGCATCTAGTCTTCCTTTGAAGACTTCAACTTTGACCCCTGTAACGTTTCTGTGGTCCTTTGGAAGCTGGTTAAAAAGTCTTGACCTCTTCACAACCATGCTATTTTCCTTCAGTGTTGAAGAGGTTCCTTGTCGGGCCTTTAATTTCGGAACACTACACTTCTGCCTTTCCTATTTTCCAGCGTTGTTTGGATGGTAATTGGGTTTAGTTTGAGGTTTGGTACCAGTTTTTCAATCATTTTCCATATGTAGATTGTGGTGTACATCTCTCTTCTCTCCAGGGAGTACAGATTTAGTTTACTTTGTCTTTTCCAGTAGTTGGGTTCTTTGCAGCCATCAATCTTAGCTGTGAAATGTCTCTAAGTTTTTTCTAGTTTATTAGTTTCCTTCTTTTTATTTGGGGACGTCAAGACTGAGCAGTATTCAAGTTTTGGTATGATCAGTGTCAGGGCCGTTTCTAGCATTTTGAGGCCCTGGACAAGACTTTTTTGGGGCTCCCAACCCCATTAGCTGATCATTTGTCAGATATGCATCAAAATATCTGGTGTTATTTTGTAAAAGTTACTTTTTCAATGCAGTCCCCCCCTAAGAATATGGAGGAGGTCTATCTGAATGGGGAAATTTTAACATTTGACCAGTGGGATCATGATGACCCCCTTGTACATACCCTCTGAAATTTATCATCAGAATTCCCCCAAAACTGTCATTTTCACTGTTTTGCATGGGAAATACATTGATTAGTTTATTAGCTATATTATTAGCTATGATCAGTTTAATCTATGCATAAACATGTGTCATATGTATGTATGTGTATATATTATATAAGGGTGTATGTGTGTGTATTTGCATGTGTATATGTGTGCAGGCGAATGGGTATATATGTATATGTGTATAAGGCAGGCAGATGATGCCTACCTGAGAGCCGAAGTAAGTAGATATGGCTTCTTACGCATCCTTCACAAGACCACCTTCAAGAAAGACACTTGGTGGTGTAGACTATATACTAGGGTGGATCGATTTTACATTTTTTTCGATTTCCATATTCTAATAGAGACAAACACTTGCGCATGCATGAGAAAATAGCCTCTGCAAAATCTTAGCTTAATAGGTAATCATCTTCTGCCCCCGGCAGAGCGATGAAAATCATATTTTAGTAGTCAAAAACGTATTTTTCTTATAATTTTTAAAATATTTCAATATGCATGAAAATTATTCCTAATAACTATAAAGTCGATGAAAAAGACCTCATATGATCGTTTATACAAGCGCGTTGTCCTACGTTAATATCTTTTGCCCCCGGGAACAACGTCAAATGTTGAAAAAATAGGTAATTTATATACATATTTTCAGATCATATAGTTTTAGTTCAAGAACCAGAATCCCAGTACATGGGGCATTTCACTCCTGCATCAGGTTCTGCCACTGTAATAACATCAGGTATCATCAACTTTCTAGAGACTAACGATATTAGCACGGACGACATTGTGGCTATCGGCTGTGATGGTACCGCAGTGAACACGGGTCGAAAGGGTGGAGCCATTCGTATGATTGAAATGAAACTACAAAGGCCAGTTCAGTGGATCATATGCCTATTACACGGTAATGAATTATCACTGCGACACCTCATTCAAGACTTGGACGGCAAAACAACTGGGCCACTGGGCTTTACTGGACCAGTTGGAAAACAACTGAACGACTGCGAAAAACTTCCAATTACAGAATTCGATGCCATTCCATCTCCCGACATTGACATAGATGATGCCGAGTTGAGCACTGACCAAAAATATTTGTTAGGCTTCTACAGAGCAGTGTCGAGCGGTAGCTGCTCTTCAGCTCTCGCGGCTCGAAATCCAGGTAAGATGGCGCATTCCAGGTGGCTGACAACAGCAAATAGATTTCTGCGCCTCTGTTTCAACCAGTGAACCCTCCAGCACCTTCAACGAAATTGTGCGATTCATTATGACAGTTTACGCACCAATTTGGTTTAAGATAAAGAAAAACTCCAGTTTCACTGAGGGCGCAAAACATTTTTTCGAAATGATGCGTCTCTCTCAGACCATGCCTCAAAGATCTAAGACAATCGCCAACAAAGTCCTCCGTAGAAATTCTTTCTTTGTTCACACAGAAAATATTTTGATCTCCATGCTACATGCCGATGAGCAACACATAAGAGAATTGGGATGGAGAAGAATATTAAAAGCACGATCAAAACAATCACCAGCGGGGGAAATTCGAGCCTTCGCCATGCCTGAGCTGCTCTACGATAGTCAAAACTATTACGAAATGATCAACTGGCAAACGGCTGAGGTGACCGAACCCCCCGTTACAAAAACAATACGTGATACCCGAATAAAAGAGTTTGTTGAGACGGGAGACCAGCCTGATGGACTGATCCCACTATTCCCTTGTCATACTCAAGCGGTCGAGAGACTCATCAAATTAGTAACCGAAGCCTCTGCCAGTGTAAGTGGAATAGAAGAGAGGGACGGATTCATCCGCTCCCGTCTTCACTCCCGAACAAAAATTCCACGATTTGATTCTAAGAAAGATTACCGTATGTAAATCGACATGCAGCCAAAGGAAGGGTGGTTGGGGATGGATAGGGTGGAACTCGACGTACAGCCACCTCCTCGTGGTGAGTTCTGGATTGCTAATTTTATAAAATTAGCAAGCGAGGAGCTGTACTTAGTACTTATCGTACTTATAACATCGCATTAACGTAATTATAATCCACATTTAGACTTTTCTCGGGGACAGAAGATATTACTCTAGAGTCATAAAATTTTGCGTGTGTGTTATTTCATGCCTAAGCAACGATATAAATGCTATGGGAAATATATAAATGCATTATTTAAGACAAAGAGCCGATCTGAAAATATGTATATAAATTACCTATTTTTTCAACATTTGATGTTGTTGCCAAGGGCAAAAGATATTAACGTAGGACAACGCGCTTGGAGAAACGATCATATGAGGTCTTTTTCATCGACTTTATAGTTATTAGGAATAATTTTGATGCATATTGAAATATTTTAAAAATTATAAGAAAAATAAGTTTTTAACTACTAAAATATGATTTTCATCGCTCTGCCGGGGGCAGACGATGATTACCTATTAAGCTAAGATTTTGCAGAGGCTATTTTCTCATGCATGCGCAAGTGTTTGTCTCTATTAGAATATGGAAATCGAAACAAATGTAAAATCGATCCACCCTACTATATACAGAGAGCAGAATTTCCACATGGAATGCTTCCAACGGGCAAAGATGTCATACAGAACATGCTGTATTTACTGCGGCCGAAACGAGCAGGCCAAGCCCAGCGTTCCAGAGATGCAGCAGCTTATTTGCTGGCAGAACTGGTTCAGGAGCATTGGCTCTTCTGCAGTTTATACACCATACAAACCAAGCATATAAAGAAAAACATCTTGAAGCTGTATAGTGATTTTGTGAGTCTGATTCAGATACGGAAACAGCGACAAAATGAGAGTTTCCGTGAAAGATCCAAGGCCTTCAACAAAAGGGCAGGACAGGTGTTGGATATCTTCTGCCAGGACTCTGCAACCCGTAAGCAGCTGGCACTGAAACATGGAGTGAAAATGGGGGACATGGAATGGGCCTTTCTCGAGGGTCAAAAGACCCAAAGGAAAATGTACTGTGAGGACTTTGTTGATCGGAAGTGGATGAAAACAATGGAGCGCTGGAGAAGGGACTTACAAAGCCTAGAGAAGATGAGAGAAGATGCAAAAAAAGAGAGAGACCTCTCAAACCACTTGCCTCTTTTGAGGACAGTGAACAGTCAGAAGACTCAGATGATCAGGGTATAGACACTGACAAAACATACTCTGATATACAGAATCAGAGTTCTGCTGATGAAGAAGATGGCCCCGGTGTAAAGAAGCGGCGGATGTTGTCAGTTACAGTGACTCAGCAAAGCGATGAACTACCACCCAGATACCAGCATATCCGTGAGAGCATTAGAAAAGTGCGACCAGAATTCTACGAAACTGTTGATAAGCTCAAGAGCTGCTACCATATGTCTGAACGGCAGGCAGAAGCAGCTGTTATCAAAGTTGGCAACAAAATGTTTGGGAGAACATGGAAGTACCATGATAAGCCAGAAGTCATTGATCTAGACACCCTGCCAGAATCCAGCAGTATCAGACAAGCAGGCAAAAGCATTGAGGCTCTGACATTAGATGAGATTGTCAAAGAAATCATGAACACTAATGAACAGGTTGTGGTGAATTATTCCGCTGATGGTTCCAAGAAACAAGGCGCAGGGTCATTTTCTGTTCAGGGCATCACAGTGAATGGGAAGTACAGGTCCTTACCCACCATGGGCATTGCTTCAGAGTCCAGAGAGAACTTAGCTGCGCTAAAAATGGCAGTCTTGGAGATCCTGCAAGCTGCAAGTGGTGTCGAAGCCAAAACTCTCTTTGAGAAGATAGACTTTGTCATAACAGATCAGACAGCTCACAACATCAATGTGGATGAGATGGTGGCAGAAAGGCTGGACTCTGAACATGTCCCTGATCATCTGTTCTGCAATGTACACCCAACACTGATGTTCAACAGGGTTGTCACCAAGCAGTGGTCTGAAATAGAGAACACGCTGGGAAGGGACAAGATATACTCAAACTTCTTGGTCAATGCAACGACAACAGCAGCGAGTGTCACTGAGCAAGCCCTTGACTGCACGACCCGGCTGATCAATCATGACTTCGACCACAAGCCATGGAACAAGGCCAGTGAATTTGATCTCCACATAGCCCCCAAACCAAACAAGTCGGTCAGTCTCAAGGACGAACGCTTCAATCGCTTGACGCTCACCTGTGCTATCTGCGTCTACCATCTGGATGATGTGGCATCGTTCCTGCAGAAGTATGAGCATGTCACCAACCAGCTAGCCTGCATCGTCAGATGCTTCCTGGACTTGGGCTTCCTGAAGGTCATGTATTGTGCTGGTGCCCTCATTGGACTCCACCTGGTTGAGCCTTACCTGTCATTAACAACATCATCAAAAACAACGTACTCAAAGATAATTCCTGCATTCCAGGAGCTGGACAAGGAACTGACAGAAACTGATCCTGCTAACCTCCTAAATATAGAAGAGCCAGCGTTCAAGTTCATGTCCAAGGACATGTTCCAACACACGAAGTATGACCAGGATATCTGTGAGACCATAGTCAAAGGAGCCACCTCATTTCAACCCCAAGTGATCATGCTCCTGAATATGATCCTCCCCAATTTGGCTGCTGGATTCCAGAAACAGAAGGGGGATATTTTTGGCTTTGGAGACTATGATGAGTCTTCAGAGATGTCCCTTGGCTACATGGACACTCAAAAGCTAGAGAAAGCACCAATCCACAACCGGGCTGCAGAGCGCAGTGTTCGCTTCGAGAATTATGAGCTCTCAAGGAGGGGTGCCAAACAGCTTGGTAGTGCATCTTCAGCCCAAGTGAAAGCCAAGTCAACAGATCTCATTGACCAACGGCAGCCAGGGTCATTCAGGAACTATAGCAATATTGTTAGAAAAGGAGGCAGAATACCAGAAATCATGCTGGCATGGAACACTAAACAGAAGGAACTCAAGAAGCAAGGCCTGCAACACAAGGAAATTGCTAATCTGACAGTAGATCGCAGGAGAAACAAGGACCTTGAGGTGCTGAAAACCATGGGAGGTCCATTTACATCAACTGATGCAGTTGATGAGTACGTAGCATCAGACATCGATGACAACACCAAGTTATCACGTCTTTACCTGGAGGTTCGCTACGCTCGCGACACGTCATTTTCACTGCTCAAAACAAGCGATCTGTTCCGTCTCATGAATAACCACAGGAAGCTTCCAATCAAAACATATGCAGTAAACCTGAAACTGTACTGGAGCAACATCACTTCCAATGCAGAGGTGACACTGGAGGACTTCAGCCAGGCGATGGACACACTTCTAAGCAAAGACAACTAAGACACCTACAGTTGCAGTGAAACGCTACCCTTATGATTCACAAACTGAACAATGCTAACAGAAAGTGTGACTCTATACAGTTTCTACTGTTCTAACATGTTTCCTATGTATATCTCATTGTTTGTTGCAGAGTAAAACTCATAAATATAATTTTCATGTTGATTTTCAGACTTGTCATCCCCATTAGAATTCCATTTTGAGAAAAACTGGCAAGTTTTGGGGTGTGTGGACTTCGAGGGGTATGTACAGGGGGGTTAGAATGGACTACTGGGTCATGCAGTGGTATCTCCACACTTAGATAGACCATCTCCATATTTTAAAAGGGGGACCTGAAAAAATTGGCACTAACACCACCCCCCTACTTATATATATATATATATATATATATATATATATATATATATATATATATATACACAGCGTGTCCCAAAGAAATGTATACCCACTTTGTTTGATAATACCAGCTATGAGGATAATAAATATATTACTTTTTATATGTTTTTTAATAAAGAATTTTCTCCTGAATCTAAATATGTAATTATTTTTATTAAAAATTGAAAAACAAAAAAGTTACAGATGTTTAAATTATAATTATTATTTTCGAGACTTCATGTGCGATATTTTCTAATATTTTTGCACGTATACGAGATAAGTTTGAAACCGACGGCACTGTGCAAAACTTACAAAAACAACGTTCTGGAAGACGTCGAACATCTTAGATAAAGTGTCATTTAACCATGGAATTTGTAAATTTTTTGAATTAACTAATAATTACAACATTTATGCTTCAATATCAACACTAAACATAAGTATCTCAAAACAGTCGGTTAAAATATTAGAAAATATCGCACATGAAGTCTCGAAAATAATAATTATAATTTAAACATCTGTAACCTTTTTGTTCTTCAATTTTTAATAAAAATAATTACATATTTAGATTCAGGAGAAAATTCTTTATTAAAAAACATATAAAAAGTAATATATTTATTATCCTCATAGCTGGTATTATCGAACAAAGTGGGTATACATTTCTTTGGGACACGCTGTATATAGAAGGTGGGTAAAAAAAAGTGACCTCTTAGAGGTAAACTCATATTAAAAAAAGTAAGGGGACTAGAGCTCCCAAGCTTCATAGATGCTTACCTAAGCATATTGTTCGTCTTAATTGAGATGTTGCTCGATGTATCCCTGTTCCTGGTCAACGCAGGCCTCGAATCGTGAACGCTACTGATCAGTACACCTTTTTACATATCGTTGAGACACCTCCCAGCCAAGCAGAATTCTTTCGCGTAGTTCATCTATGTCTCTTATATTGGTACCAGGGATGTAAACTTTAGACTTAGGGCTTCCTAAACACCATAATCTAGTGGTGAAAGATCGGGGCTCCTAGCCAGCCACATATTGGGTTCGATAAAATCCGGTGTTTCGTTCTCAAGGAATGTAACAGTTTGGCGTGCACTGTGAGCAGGAGTTCCATCTTGTTGCAAAGTATATCTTTCACCACTAATTCGTCGAATATCAGTTAGATAGATTGAAAGATATACTTTCCAACAAGATGGAGCTCTTGCTCACAGAGCACGCCAAACTGTCACATTCCTTGAGAACGAAACACCGGATTTTATCGAACCCAATATGTGGCCGGCTAGTAGCCCCGATCTTTCACCACTAGATTATGGTGCTTGGAAAGCCCTGAAATCCAAACTTTACATCCCTCGTACCAATATAAGAGACATAGATGAACTACGCGAAAGAATTCTGCTCGGCTCGGAGAAGGTGTCTGAACAATATGTAAACAGGTGTATTGATCAGTGGCGTCCACGTTTTGAGGCCTGCGTTGAGCAGGAAGGGGGACACATCGAGCAACATCTCGGTTAAGACGAAAAACATGCTAAGGTAAGCATCTATGAAGTTTGGGAGCTCTAGTCCCCATACTTTTTTTAATATGACAGTTTACCTCGAAGGGGTCACTTTTTTTTTACCCACCCTGTGTATATATATATATATATATATATATATATATGTGGAAAACCCCACGTGCCATGCGCAAAGTCCTTAACTTTTCCATCTATGAGACAGCGCGATCATGCTGGGTTTTTTTTTGCATATATATACGAGTATATATAATTATACTGTGTATATATTAGTGATGTAGGTCACATCCGCATCCGCATCCGCATCCGCGGAACATCCGCACATTTTCTCGCATCCGCATCCGCACCCGCATCCGCACTTTGGACTGCGGATGTCGTGCGGATGTGACCGTTGAGATAAAATGTCATTAATAAGCGGAAATTATCAAATTCTACTTATTAATAGAACTAGTTCATTGTGCGCAAAAGTGATGCAAGCGACAAGACGAGAGGCTGTTCTTGTATGAAGTTACTCTCTTGCAACCTACTTAGATCCACGTTACAAAGCTGTTATTTTCACCTAGTACATTAGAACGAGTTAAATCATCACTTGGCAAAGCAGTTGAAGAGCTTCAATCTCTTGAATCTGTCGCTTCGACACCCACCAAAAGAATAAAAGTTTCAGTGACAGAACCAACACCTTCAACAAGCAAATCTATCACAGAATCTGTCTCTCAGTTTCTTGAGTCAAGCAGCAATGACGAGACCTACGCGATGTCAAAAGATGTAGTAAAAATGATCGAGAGCTATCACCAAGAAAAACGCATGGCTGCATGTGACAATCCTATTAGTTGGTGGAAAAATACGCAGAATATCTATCCATACTTGAGTAAACTTGCAAGGAAACATTTAGCCTGTCCTCCAACAAACGTACCAAGCGAGAGATTATTTAGCAGTGCTGGATTAATATATGATGAAAAGAGAAACAGACTGGCAGCAGAAAAGGCAGAAAAATTAATGTTCCTTAAGCATAACCTTCCTATAATTAAGTTTGAACATTAAACGATGAACATCTTAGTTTACTTTATTTTAATTACTCATTTATAAATATGCCTAATAAAACTTTAAACTTAATATAAATAGTTATCAAGCTAATTAAAGATCTCTTTCTATAAGGGTGGAGGTTGGGGAAAGAGGTCGGTGGGGTGCATTTGAGTTGGGTTCACGTCCCGCATCCTGGTAACACAATTATGGTTTCTAATTGTGGCTGAAACTCAACAAAATATAACGAATTTATTTGCAGACGAATTCACTAATTGATTTCTATATTAGTTAGATGCTTGATATTATTTAAATGTTCAGAGAAAAGTACAGCAATTATTGTACAATTAATCAATTATACTACATTATAGCTACAGCTCTCTCTATATAATAACTTATTATATACGTTAAACACAACAAATCTCGAATATATCCTAAAAAATAACGAAAATGTAGACATCCGCATCCGCATCCGCATCCGCGGATGTTGAAATCAAACATCCTCAGCCGCATCCGCATCCGCGGATGTGAAAAAAATGACATCCGCTACATCACTAGTATATATATATATATATATATATATATATATGTGTGTGTGTGTGTGTGTGTGTGTGTGTGTGTGTGTGAGAGAGAGAGAGAGAGAGAGGGAGAGGTAGGCATAAATAGGATAGAAAGGGAAATGATTACTAAATTTTTTCATTTATTTTAAAGAATATGCCTATAACTAGCATGGCACACAATAAGCAAAATTTGCATTACCAAAATGAAAATTTTCATTGAAAGTTAGTGTTTCTTTTGTTGCAATTTTTAAACATAATTAACACTGCACACTTTGAACAAAAACATTTTTACATTTTTAAAAACATTTCACTCAATAAATACAAAGATTGTTTCGAATTCAATCCCTATCGTATCCTTCAGAAATTTTGCCTCCTACACTCCTAACATTAAATATAAAAAATATAAATAAATTATAAATTAATATAATAAGTAAATTATTAAATTATAACAGAAGACGGAGAAAACCAAAAACAAGATCAGCAAACCTCAATTATGCCATTTTTCTTTTTTTTAATACCAATTTTAAAAAGGTTTTGTAGTGTTTAAGATGCATGTATGTGTAATGAGGAATAGAGGGAGAAATGTGTATTTGAGAGCATTCTGGACTGCTCACAAGGTAGATGAGACACGGGAAAAGATCAGATAAGGAAGACAGTGACAGGAGAAACGGGAGTTCCAGCACTCCCTGTCTCCTGTTTAAGTTCCTCATTTCTACCATATCTCAAGAGTTGAAATTCCCCGGTGTTAAATGTCATGTTGTTGTCTTCTGAAAATTGGGATGCGGTAAGTGCGAGTTGTTTGACGAGAAACTGCAGGACTAGGGTGTGTCAGTTTTAGTAAAGTCAAAAATTCAAAACACTACTAGTGACCAAATGATGCATTTTTATGTGCTAAATCGAAATATGGCTTTAAAATCCAGATTTGACAACTCCTAGCTACTTATACTTGAAGTTGAAGTTTACGAAAAATCAGCAATTTTTGCAAATATTTTTTTTATTGTAAACTTGTAAAGTATATAACTACATTTTACATACATTACATACAATTAAAGACATTTTGATTGTATTTCAATATTAAAACTTAGAAATATAGATAGGTTTCTTGAACTTTGCCAAGGATGCCATGTCTGCCTTGCTGTTGTTCCTGGACATGAGCTCCCTACTGGCCACCTGGCCACTGATGTACGCCTCCCTCCTCTCTTGTGAGTAAACATGTTGTGCTGCTTCAGTTGTCATCCTTATACACCTCTCTACTGACTGACTGTGTGTGTGTGAGGGCCATGCAGGAACTTCCATTGGTCTATCCAGAAACTCCTTGATTGCAGCAGTGGTGAGGGAGCAGGTCAGAGGAGGGTCAATCACGCCAGAGTTCCAGTCAATAAGCTCCGCGAGTTTGGTGGCATCTGGGTTGATGTCAGGAGTCTTCCTGGGACTGACACTGCAGTCTCCTACCTGTGTGTCCTCATCTCCTTCACCTTTGATTTCCAGTAATTTAGGGTGTGTCAATTTTAGTAAACTCAACAATTCAAAAGCTAATAATGCTCAAATGATGTCATATTATCTAGCAAACTTAGAAATATCTTTAGTGTTGTTTAAAAAAGCTATTTACCTACTTATATTTGACCAGGACGAAGGATTCCGAAGATTTCATACCAGCCTCAGTCTGGTATGAAGTCTTCGTCCTCCTCTCTCCTCCCTGCCTCCTCCACTCATGCATTCACAATCAAAACTATGTAAACTTAGAAACCATACTGCACACCAAAAATAACCAAAGTTGACCACACATATCAATGGCACATTGATATACGATGCTACAGTCATATTTAGGTTATATTTCAAACCTTTATGGTCAAATATAAGTAGGTAAATGGCTTTTTTAAACACTAAAGATATTTCTAAGTTTGCTAGATAATATGACATCATTTGAGTATTAGTAGTTTTTGAATT
Source organism: Bathynomus jamesi (assembly GCA_023014485.1). Classification (NCBI taxonomy): domain Eukaryota; kingdom Metazoa; phylum Arthropoda; class Malacostraca; order Isopoda; family Cirolanidae; genus Bathynomus; species Bathynomus jamesi. The sequence goes on along the minus strand of JAJOZX010006264.1, from coordinate 256,563 downwards.
GTTGACTTTACTAAAATTGACACACCCTAAATTACTGAAAATCAGAGGTGAAGGAGATGAGGACACACAGGTAGGAGACTGCAGTGTCAGACCCAGGAAGACTCCTGACATCAACCCAGATGCCACCAAACTCTCGGAGCTTATTGACTGGAACTCTGGCGTGACTGACCCTCCTCTGACCTGCTCCCTCACCACTGCTGCAATCAAGGAGTTTCTGGATAGACCAATGGAAGTTCCTGCATGGCCCTTACACACACAGTCAGTAGAGAGGTGTGTAAGGATGAAACTGAAGCAGCACAACATGTTTACTCAAAAGAGAAGAGGGAGGCGTACATCAGTGGCCAGGTGACCAGTAGGGAGCTCATGTCCAGGAAGAAGAGCAAGGTAGACATGGCATTAGGGTGTGTCAATTTGGGAGGTGAAAATTAATTTTTGCCAATTCCTTCACTGAGGGGTTTTAAAAATGTTTTTGGATGTGAAGAATTCAAATCTGCTATTATTTTTGTGATTGCTCAACACTTAGCTTGGTAAATCTACGTTTGATTAAGAAGCACATAAATTGCTCTCGGAAAACAACATTTATTAATTTTAGCTTCTCAAAATGTCAGATAATGCTATAAAAATTTTAGTTTCTCTGCATAAAACATATCCTAGTAATCATAAAACATATCCTTGTAATCATAAAACAACATTAGAAAGTAATGACATCAGTAAAAAAAAATATTTAAACAAGAAGTTTCATCAAGTCTTGCTTTGATTCGTTCTTGGACATCAGCCGCCGACTTGCTTCTTGGCCTCTGATATAGCCGTCACGTTTCTCATGTGTATACACCCTGCCTGCTGCCTCTGTGACTTGTTTCACACACCTCTCTATTGACTGAGCATGACAGGGCCACTGTGGAACTTGCATAGGCTTGTCAAAGAACTTCTTTACTTCCGCTATAGTCAGTTTACATGTCAAAGGAGGTTCAAATACCCCGTCAGACCAGTCTGTCAGCTCCAACACGGAAGAAGCACTGGGGTTGATGGAAGGTGTCTTCCTGGGACGTACAGAAAGATCTCCAAGTGTGTCATCATCTCCACCCCTCATGTCAACAATCTTTTGGACACCAGCTCTCCTCTCCTCACTGTCATCTGAGCACAAGAGTGTCTGGATTATCATTTCGCTGAATGCATACCATGCTGAGCGCTTGATGGTTGGCAAAACATCATCCACTACAGCTTCTTTTGCAGCCTAACTAGCCGCAGCTGAAACAAGATGTGGCTTGGGCCTTCCACCCAAGAGTGTTTTACTTTGATGTTGAACCAACAGGGGTAGTACACACCAACAATGTATTCCACTATCAGTCTTAAGTTGTTGAGGGTTTTGCCTTTAAGGCCATGTTTTGAAACCCATATGCGACAAAGCCTGTTTGCTGTTGTCAACCACATTGAATGGCTCACTGGACCAATTTCAAGAAGGGCCAGATCTGTGGGAAGTTCTCCTGTCCTTATGGCCTGTGTGATCCTATACCCGTACGCTTGATCAGTAGAGAGATCCTTTACGACATTGTCACTCAGTGAAGTAAGAGGCTCTCCAATTGAGAATTTGGTGAATGAAGGATCAATTTCAAGTTCGGTTGCAGTGTCTAGCATCTTGCCAATTTACCTGTCCACTTGTTGTTAGACAAGGTCTTCCCATCCAGTGCTGTGATCAAGTGTCGCAGGGGTAACTCGTTAGTGTGGAGGGCACAAACCAACCAGATCAGCTTACGGCAAAGCTTGACCTCTACCCACTGCATGGAACCACCCTCCCAGCCAGTGTTAACATTTGTAGAATCACCTCCAATGGCCTGCAGGCTTTTATCAATGCCCTTCTTCATGAAATCTACAAGATTATCAGCAATATCAGCAATAACTTCAGCAGGTTTTTTTCTCGTTGAGCCTTTCTCAGGAGTGAAGTGGTAGAGATATCTTCCACCTGGCTCACCGCACACAGAATAATGCTCTTCTTTGATGATGCTGGGGAACTGACGATCTGAATTGTCTGCTTTCAGCATAACTTTAGTTGTATCTTGACGGCCGTCAAAGAAGATGCAGTCAATTTCACCCTTCTTACAAAGATCATCAAATTCCTGATCCAGGGATCTCATAACTTTTTCTTGGGCCCTCTTGACTTTATTGCGATCAACTACAAGTCTCTTGTCTCCTTCAGTGATCAAGCCAGCATCCATAAAGGCAGCAGTGGTGATGGCAGCTGTGGCACGCAGGCCAACACCATATCTGATGCTATGCATAGCAACAACATTAGGTATTTCTAATGTGTTGTACTCTGGCTTTTTATTGGAAGTTGAAGACGTGCTTGGTATTTCTAATGTCACTTCATAACTTCCATCCTTTCCATCTTGAGCATCAGCTATTTGTTCTTCATTTTCATCATCAGAGAAAATGGCATTGAAACATCCTGCTTACTTGTCTGCTTATATTCAGCAAGCCTTCTTCTTTCGTCTTCTTGCCGCTTCTGCTTTTTGACTTGTCTGTTGTGCTCAGGTTGATCTGGCAAGCCAATCTGATGTGGTCCAATAGAACCAGACTTGTCTCTCTGACCTTTAATGAAAGCAAGTTCCTTCACAGGGATCTTCATCTCCCTAGGGCATGTACAGTTAATGTGAGTTTCGTTTTTGCAACCAGCATCTGCAAGGCAGCCAAATTCAGAGCAGAGAACAATTTTACACTTGCAACTGAGGATGTCAAAAAGCTTGTCAAGTTTTGCAATGAAAGCCTCTTTGACATGTAGCTTTCCTCTCCCAAGAGATATGTTTTTGGCCTGCTCCCAGCTCTCTTGGATCTTGTTTAAGATTGTGACTCGTGAATTTACAACGGGGGCTACAAAAGAACTGTTTGCTCGTTCCCACTTTTCAAGCACTTTAGGGTAAATGTCCTTTGCAAGACTGGCTGCTGGATAGTTTCTCATATCCTCACCACTTTGTTCTCTTAGCAGTAGCCCATATTTCAGAACGTCTCGCAGAGTTGGGAGTTCAGAGGGCAACAACTCTCTACCAGTTCCAATTAGGTTGCTCATATGTGTGAATGTCCCGTCTTGTCCTCCTTTTAGAAGCTATTGTAGGTCAATTCCCACTGGTTAGGATGGTAGCACTGACGGACAAGTAATCTTCAGCACACTGATGAATATGTTTCAACCTGTGAAATAAGCAAAAACAGCAGTGCATTATATATACAGCATATATAATTATTAATATAATAATTATTATATAATTCCACAAAAAAGTTAAAAAAGTCACTATTTTTATGTAGCTTCTTACCAAGCAAAACTAAATTATATTAAATTAACAAAAATATCTTTAGAATTCCTAAGTCATGCTGCAACTTTTTAACACCCCTCATATTTGGAATTTGAAAGTTGAAAAATTCGACACACCCTAACATGGCATCCTTGGCAAAGTTCAAGAAACCTATCTATATTTCTAAGTTTTAATATTGAAATACAATCAAAATGTCTTTAAATGTATGTAATGTATGTAAAATGTAGTTACATACAATGAAAAAAATACTTGCAAAAATTGCTGATTTTTCGTAAACTTCAAATTCAAATATAAATGGCTAGGAGTGGTCAAATCTGGATTTTAAAACCATATTTCGATTTAGCACATAAAAATGCATCATTTGGTCACTAGTAGTTTTTTGAATTGTTGACTTTACAAAAATTGACACACCCTACAGTGCAGGACAGCATTATCTTGCTGTAATTTACGTTGATATTTTGGTTTGGGAATTTATTTCTTACCTTCATTAATTAAGGAATGCATTAAAAATTCATTAATTTTAATATTATTTGTAAATTAATTACTTAAAAACTAGCTGACAATTTAAATGTAGGTCATTTATAAATTTTTTTTAGTTTTAATTCAATAATTGTTGGTAAATATCTACTTTTCAGACTGTAAAGATCTTGGAGGGGAAGTTTGTAATTGGTCGCGTGAGTGTTTCTTTCCTGAACAAGTGTGCGATGGAACCAAGGATTGCGAAGATGGAACAGACGAAAACGGCTGTCCACCAACCACAACAACTCCACCAACCACAACAACAACACCAACCACAACAACTCCACCAACCACAACAACTCCACCAACCACAACAACTCCACCAACCACAACAACTCCACCAACCACAACAACTACACCAACCACAACAACTACACCAACCACAACAACTCCACCAACCACAACAACTCCACCAACCACAACAACTACACCAACCACAACAACTACACCAACCACTACACCAAGAACTACTCAACCGGCAACGACGGAATATATCACAACCAAGCAACCAAGAAATAGAAATACGTTTATACGTTATTTACCAACGACTCATCCATCGGTCACACCCCGTAAGTTTCAATCTCCGCACGAGGACTCGCATCTATTGCTGAGATTTTATTTTTTTTAATTAATTGAAGTTATTTTACACGAGAGAGAGAGAGAGAGAGAGAGAGAGAGAGAGAGAGAGAGAGAGAGAGTTACAAGGAGTTACAAGGAAGTCTCAAAGACCTTCCGGTCCACTCTGGGAGATTCCTGTTATTAAACAAGTTTATTTTTCTTTCAACTATCCTAGCAGTAGTAAAAAACTGGATAGAAAAGTATAAGTTTCTCTCACCACCCTCCACTCCCTCCCTGCCAGAGGCAGGTACGGAAATAGGTTGAAGAAAATACCTTGACCCTGGAAAAGTAGCCAAGAAAATTTTACAGGAAAGTGGAGAATATATAAAAAGCACTATAATTAGCATGCCCACAGAGACACCGTGCAAGCGATCTCCTGCAGAGTTACGTTATGTTTTAGTCTTAAACCAAGAGAGTATTCAGTACTTTGTCTAGCCTATTTTTAAATATATTTACACTTTGGCTGGAAACAATCTCTGAGGGAAGTTGGTTCCAGATGTTAACTATTTTGTAGGAAAAGAAATTTCCGCAGACAGAGGTCCTAAATATCTTTAGTTCCAGTTTAAATCCATTATTTCTTGCCGGATTGATATTAAGTGAGAATAAGTTTCTGTAATCTACCCTGTTTATTTCATTGAGCATCTTGAAGACTTGAATAAGCTGACGGCGCAACCTCCTCATCTCTAAGTTAAACAGATTTAGGCGCTCCAATCTCCGTTGGTAGTTTTGCATTCTCATTGAAGGGATCAATTTTGTAGCCCTTGCTTGTACCCTTTCTAAACTTTCTATATCCTTCCTGAGGGACGGAGACCAAAACTGCGCACAGTATTCCAGTTGAGGTCTGACTAATGAGTTATAAAGGGATATTACAGTCTCCTTGTTCCGAAACTGGAACTGTCTTTTAATATAACTTAATATTTTAAAGGCCCTCTTTTCGACTTCTGCACGGTGCTGCGACGGTTTCAGATCATTGCTGATGTAGACTCCTAAGTCTTTCTTTAGATCGGTCTCAGTAAAGTTCCTTCCCAAGAGAGAATAACCGGTCTTCGAGGTTTTATAATCTATGTGCATTACCTTACATTTGTCCAAGTTGAATGGCGTCTGCCAAGTAGCATACCATTCGCCCAACCTGTCAAGATCATTTTGAAGCGTTCTTACGCCCTCCTCAGTACCTACACTACTTCCTAATTTCGTATCGTCTGCAAATTTGGAGATTGTACTGAGAAGCCCGACGTCTATATCGTTAACATACTGTAGATGGTAAAAAGTAAAGGACTCAGAGCGGAACCCTGTGGGACACCACTGGTGATAGGCGCCCACTCCGAAGCCACTCCATTTATTACCACTCTTTGCTTTCTATCTTGTAGCCAATCCTCAATCCAATTGGAAACAAGCCCGGTGATTCCTAGTTCTCTGATTTTAGCCATCAATCTCGCATGAGGGACTTTGTCAAATGCCTTTTGAAAGTCGAGATACACTATATCTATTGCCCTACTTGCATCGTATAGTGTATGCATATTATGGAAAAACTCTGACAGGTTTGTCAGACAGGATCTATGTCGCCTAAATCCATTTTGAGAATAAAAAATTAGATTGTTAGATTCAAGGTGATACACAATACGTTTTGTAATGATGGATTCCAACAGTTTGCCGACAACTGATGTTAAACTGATCGGGCGGTAATTACAGAGATTTTCCCTATCACCATTTTTAAAGATTGATGTTACATTTGCTAACTTCCAGTCGATTGGAACTTTCCCTAACTCGTCAACAACATTGTGGGGGCCAACTTATGGTCTCTACGGGATGATCACCGTTTTATGTAATCCGAGGACTTGGCACTTCAATTGGGTCTTCCTCCGTGAAGACTGTAACGAAGAACTAGTTTAACGTGTTTGGTATATCTTTATCACCGAATTTCAGTACGCCATTTCTATCTTTTAGGGGGCCTACAGAATTTTTAATTGGCTTTCTGCTATTAACATGGGCAAAAATTTATTTAGGGTTAACTTCACAGAGTGAGGCAACTCTAACTTCTTCATCACGTTTGTCTGATCTAATTAAGACTTAACCCTCGTACGCAGGTTCATATAGTTTACTGAATTAGTCTGGTTGAAATGTGACTTAAGTAGTGTGTAGGCTCTATTTCTTCCCGTAATAGCACTGCTAATTTCGTTGTCAAACCATTTCGGTGACTTTGTTGACAAGGAAACTATTTTAGTGGGTATAAAAGTGTTCTGTAATATTCTAAATTAATCCCTATACGAGCTCCAGGTAATATTGACATCCTCACTCATTAGAACTTCAAGTGTGTCTAAACTACTTCAGAACCTTTCAAAATTTGCTCTCGAGAAATCTAGTCTTTCACGAGTCTTTTCGCGTGTATTAACTGGAACCCTGAGGTCAAACCTAATCAAATTATGATCTTTTTTACTCAAATTTTCACCAATAGTCAGGTTAGAGACAAGGTCATCTTCGTTCGTGAATATGAGGTCTAGTTTATTATTACCCCTTGTAGGACCGTCAATCCATTGACTTAATAATTCATCATCGGCAAATTCCAACAGTCTTCAGCCCTCATCATCAGCTGTTTTGTTTTCCTAATTTATATTACCACAATTAAAATCACAAAAATCACACTGATCTTATTATTCACTATTCTGCTTAATTGGTTATACAAGTTTATATCCTTATCAACGGGGTAGTGAGGTGGCCTATATACTAGAAGTAGATGCACTACTTTATTATTTAGGTTTAGATCAATTCCCAACATTTCATGAGCAGATACGATATTACTGTTTACTGGGTGCAGGAAGTCACGAGCATACAAAAGTACACCGCCGCCTTCCCTTCCGTTCCTATCTTTGTGAAACATTTTATAACCTACCATTTCAAATTCTCCAACAAAATCCCTTCATTCAGAATGAATCCAGGATTCCGTTATTCCTATGATAATTATGCTAATGGCTTTACTTAAAGTATAGTCACTAGCACGCATTCGTGGGAGAATCCCTACAACCATACCCATATCTGTCTTATCCCTAACCATGTCGGTTAGGATTTTGAACTCTTTTACAATGGATTCTCTCTGTCCTCCTGTCCATCCATGAAAGACGTCATTGCCACCAAGATGTACAATGATGGGGCAACTCTTATTCTTGATATTAATTTTGACTAATGCCTTATTAATTATTTAACTCGTGGCACCTGGAAAACATCGGAGTTTTCTCTTGGTCACGCAGTCTTGCTCCGAAAAAGTCCCCGTGATTCCTTACCAGAGAATCCCCAATTAAAAAGGATTTCTCCTCTTTGTCGGCAAGTAAGCGAAACTTACTTTTTACGGTAATGGGTTCTGAATCCTTATGTTTTGGTTTGGACGGTCTTTTATTTTTGACCATTTGGAATTCTCGTTCCTCCGTCCTACTTTCTGGATACAAACCTGATACAAAGGTGCAGTACATTACATAAGGAAGAACAAATCGCTGCTTATCTATCTTTTTAGTTGTGCAGAGTACAGGACCGGAAATAATTTCATTATATACTTCCAATCCCAAATTGTTGGACAAATTGATAAAGAAAATAAGGTACAAAACGAAATGACAGTATTAAACAGCACATTTTGACCAAAGGTAATAAGAAACTGATAGGAAAGAGCTAAAACCCTCAACGTATGTCGACAGTTAGCAGCTGACGAAGAAGCTTCTAACAGTGGCTGTATTCTCCAGCGCGGGACACGTCAACGCGAAGAAGAGGCGACGTCAAACCGAAACATCAACGCGCTGGTGGCCAAACTTCCTCAAATCTCCGTGCCAGGGAGCAATTGCGTGCTCCTCGGACTACTCTTACTCTCCGGCGACATTAAGACTAATCCAGGCCCCACTACAACTTACACATGTCACCATACACAAAGACATAGACACAATAGGACCATGAGACACATACAGAAGCATAATATTAACATATTACAGTACAACGTAGATGGCCTCACAAACAAAATTATGCACCTTAGGGAATTCGTACACAAACAAAACATTCACAGATACAAGAAACAAAACTAAAACGCACACACAAAACACCCACCATCTCTGACTTCACGGTGATCCGTCAAGATCGTACTGGGGGTCACGGGGGTGGACTCATCACTTACATATGTAAAAGCATTAGCTGCACTGATGCCACCAAAAACATTACAAACACAATTCAAGCAGATAACACGATAGAAATACAGGCAGTTAACATTAAGACACGCGCAAAACACACCACACTCATTAACATTTACATCCCACCAGATAGTTCACCTCAGGTGCCAGCCAATTACAATTCACAGTTACACAATCTGGCCTTTCTCACTAATGTCATCTTAGGAGGAGACTTCAACGCTAAATACACTAGTTGGTACCTGCACAACCAAAGCAACACCAGACATAACGTTCTGTTCCCCCTCACTAGCAACACATACACACTGGAGAACAGAAAAACAACTGTCATCAGACCAACTGCCCATCATCATTACAACACGTTGTACTCTCTGCCCCAACAGCCTTAGGCACGCTTATAGAAATTACAAGAAAGCTGATTGGGAACAGTTCAAAATACAGACTGAGAAACAATTCACCACATTCAACAGCACACCCATCATAAACATCAATACAACACTCAAGACATTTAATCAGATCATCAATAATGCAAACAAATACATACCCGAGGGCAACATTAGGAAATACAACCCAAATTACACTAGAGAAATAGCCAACCTCATAAGGCAACGTAACAACCTCAAACATAACACACAAACACCACACACAGAAGCCACAAAACAGCAGATACAACAGCTCAACACAAAAATAAACAAACTTAAAGAAAAACAAACACAAACATTTAGGGAATTCATAACAACACTAAACCACTCCACAGACACATCCAGGCTGTACAAGACTATAAACGGCATTACCCACTCTAACAGCGGCATTCACACCTCACACGCGGCTATCTGTCCAAGCCAAAATAATATACCAACATATACACAACAAGCTAACATTCTAGTTAATCACTACGCAAAGATAAGTCACTTAAACAAAGACAACAACCAGAAACACGCAGACAGACAAACAGCCAGACACAAGAAAATCTACAGACTCAACACGACCATTACACCCTTCAATACAGACCAGACCACCAAAATCATCAAAAACATTAAGAATTCGAGGTCTACTGGACCAGACAACAAATCTAACATACACCTTAAACACTTGGGCCCACAGGGAATACTAGTTCTCACAAACATCAGCACACATTTATACCAGCACTGTATTATTCCTGACATATGGAAACAAGGTAAAATTATTACACTACTCAAACCAAACAAAAATCCAACAGAACCAGCTTCTTATAGACCCATTACTTTACTATGCACACATTCCAAAGTAACAGAAAGACTAATCATACAAGTCACCAACCCACACATACCACTATAGCCGACTCAACATGGATTCAGACCTCACCACTCAACCACGACATTACTCACTAACCTCACGCAGCACATCTTGGATGGCATCAACTCCAGACGACCATCTCAACGTACACTATTAGCAACAATAGACATTAGTAAAGCATTTGATGCTATCCCATGCTTCCCTCTCATAAACAAAATACTCAACACAAACATGCACATAACACCAAAAGGTAGCTGAGCGACTATCTTCAGGAAGATACTCATTCTACGCCGGTTCGAAATTTTATATTGAAAAGGTACATATTGTGAGGAGTTTGAATGGAGCACAGGAACCCCCTCATAAATTATTTTCGCTGTTTAAAGCCTCCTACCCCTGGCACAATTTTTCACTTTTTGCCTATATTGAGAAAAATTCCACTTATACGAGACTTACTCTACATTCGGGTTTTTTATGACATTAATCTTTATTAACGTATAATATTTTATTCAATAATGTACAGTATTAGGAAAATTAATTAAGTACAACAATATAGTCAGAGGAAAAAATTAGAGGCATAATAAATGTACTAAAATTCAATTCACTTTTTCATTGTTCCTTATCACATCAAAAGGGAAGAAATTTTCAATATCATTAGGAAATTTTATTTCATATGTTTCTTACTCATTCCATTGGGCCTTCCATTCAAACTTGGGCAGTTTTCGCCTTGATTCTAAAGCGTTTAAGATAAACTTTTGACGGTTGTCATATCCTATTATTTCCTGACATGCCTTTGTTACTAGGTTCACTACCCTTTCCACATTTTGACTGTGGCATAGAAAAAAAGTTGTTGTTGTTGTTGTTTAGCCGATCAGCCCACCCTAATCGAGCAAGCCGGCGGCACACAGGTAACCGATCGCCCTCTTCGGAGTGGACCAGAGGTTCAGCGCACTAGTGATGTTGTGTTGTGTTCGTTGTTGTGTTAGAGCGGTACAGTCTGTCATAATGTGTTCAATTGTTTGTGGCGTGTCGTGGCACAGGTGGCAGGTGTCGTCTATGGAGCTGTCTAGTCTGTGTTTATATGTTAGTAAGTTGGGGTGATGTCAACATCGGAATCGTGCTAAGTTAACTCGATCCGATCTGCTCAGGCTGATCTCTGACCTGTTAATGGGTGGCGGCTTCGCACCTAGGACGCATTCCGACCGAGTCGTGTCAGTGCTTTGTGGGTTAGGTGTGTGTATGTGTTTTCTGTACTGTGTGATGTCTGTGGGGCGTGGTATGGAATGGGGTATTTGGTTATAATGTCTCTCTGGTGTTACCTTAATGGTGCGAGGTGTTGGTGCATGATTGTACATGTAGTGGCAAGGGTGTTGTGGGTTAGTTGTCGCTGCTGCCATGAATTGTGTTCCCCTCATATCTAAATGTTCCCTAACTTTCAGTATTTTTGTTTCTGTGTGCAGGTCTTCTATTGGTTTGTTTGAGTGCATCCTGTAATGATACGAAGTGCGTTGTTTTGTATTGTCTGTAAGGTGTTTATGTGTGTGTTTGAAATAATGGGTGCCCAGCATGGGCTAGCATAGTCCATAACTGAGCGGATATATTGTTTGTATATGAGTGATGTTGTTTCCTGCTGGTGTCCAAAGTTTGTGCCTGTTAGTACCCTAAGCGTGTTAAGTCTTGACGTACATTTGTTTTTAATGTCCTGAATGTGGTTTGCAAAAGATAATGATGTGTTGTATGTGACCCCAAGTATTTTGGTCCTGTGAGTGTGTGGAATGTTGATGTTGTTTAGTGTAAGCTGTGGAATTACCTGGTGTTCTTTTGTGTTGCTTGTAAGCAAGGTGATGGTTGATTTTGTGGGCGCTACTTTGAGTCTATTGTGTGTCAGCCAGTCTTGTATACTGTTTATGTATGTTTGTAGTTTATTTGTAGCGGTGTCGATGTTGTTGTGGGTGGATGTTAGAGTGATGTCATCTGCATATGATGATAATGTAAGCTTGTTATCTATGGGTGTTGGAATGTCATGCATGTATAAGTTGAAGAGTGTTGGTGAGAGAACAGAGCCTTGAGGGACCCCGTTCGGAAAAAGCTTGTTTTTGGATGACTTGCCATTAAATGTGACATGTGAGTATCTTCCTGAAAGATAGTTGCTCAGCCACCTTTTGGTGTTATTGTGCAGGTTTGTGTTGAGTATTTTGTTTATGAGAGGGAAGCGTGGGATAGCATCAAATGCTTTACTAATGTCTATTGTTGTTAATAGTGTACGTTGAGCTGGTCGTCTGGAGTTGATGCCATCCATGATGTGCTGCGTGAGGTTAGTGAGTAATGTCGTGGTTGAGTGTGAGGTCTGAATCCATGTTGAGTAGGCGATAGTGGAATGTGTGGGTTGGTGATTTGTAAGATTAGTCTTTCTGTTACTTTGGAAGGTGTGCATAGTAAAGTAATAAAGTAATGGGTCTATTGGAAGCTGGTTCTGTTGGATTTTTGTTTGGTTTGAGTAGTGTAATAATTTTACCTTGTTTCCATATGTCAGGAATAATACAGTGTTGGTATGAATATGTGCTATTTGTGAGAGCTAGTATTCCTTGTAGGCCCAAGTGTTTAAGGTGTATGTTAGATATGTTGTCTGGTCCAGTAGCCTTCGAATTCTTAATGTTTTTGATGATCTTGGCGGTCTGGTCTGTATTGAAGGGTGTAATGGTTGTGTTGAGTCTGTAGGTTTTCTTTTGTCTGGCTGTTTGTCTGTCTGCATGTTTCTGGTTGTTGTCTCTGTTTAAGTGACTTATCTTTGCGTAGTGATTAACTAGAATGTTAGCTTGTTGTGTGTATGTTGGGATATTATTTTGGCTGCGACAGATAGCCGCGTGTGAGGTGTGAATGCCGCTGTTAGAGTGGGTAATGCCGTTTATAGTCTTGTATAGCCTGGATGTATCTGTGGAGTGGTTTAATGTTGTTATGAATTCCCTGAATGTTTCTGTTTGTTTTTCTTTGAGTTTGTTGTTTATTTCTGTGTTGAGCTGTTGTATCTGCTGTTTTATGGCTTCTGTGTGTGGGGTTTGTGTGTTATATTTGAGGTTGTTACGTTGCCTTATAAGGTGGGCTATTTCTCTAGTGTAATTTGGGTTGTATTTCCTAATGTTGCCCTTCGGTATGTATTCGTTTGCATTATTGTTGATCTGATTAAATGTCTTGAGTGTTGTATTGATGTTTATGATGGGTGTGCTGTTTAATGTGGTGAATTGTTCCTCAGTCTGTATTTTGAACTGTTCCCAATCAGCTTTCTTGTAATTTCTGTAAGTGTGCCTAAGGCTGTTGGGGCAGAGTGTAGAATGTGTTGTAATGATGATGGACAGGTGGTCTGATGACAGTTGTTTTTCTGTTCTCCATTGTGTATGTGTTGCTAGTGAGGGGGAACAGAACGTTATGTCTGGGGAGGAGTTTGAGTATCCTGCTTGATGTGGTATGTGTGTATGTTCTTCTGTATTGTTAAGAATGAAGAGGCTGTTTAGTTGTGTGGCTATGTTGGCGCCTCTGGTGTTGCTTTGGTTGTGCAGGTACCAACTAGTGTCTTTGGCGTTGAAGTCTCCTCCTAAGATGACATTAGTAAGAGAGGCCAGATTGTGTAACTGTGGATTGTAATTGGCTGGCACCTGAGGTGAACTATCTGGTGGGATGTAAATGTTGATTAGTGTGGTGTTGTGTTTTGAGCGTGTTTTAATGTTAACTGCCTGTATTTCTATCGTGTTATCTGCTTGGATTGTGTTTGTAATGTTTTGAGTAGCATCACTGTAGCTAATGCTTTTACATATGTAAGTGATGAGTCCACCCCCGTTACCCACAGTACGATCTTGACGGATCGCCGTGAAGTCAGGGATGGTGGGTGTTTTGTGTGTGCGTTTTAGTTTTGTTTCTTGTATAAGTGCTATGTGAATGTTTTGTTTGTGTACAAATTCCCTAAGCTCCATGATTTTGTTTGTGAGGCCATCTACGTTGTACTGTAATATGTTAATATTATACTTCTGTATGTGTCTCATGGTGCTATTGTGTCTATGTCTTTGTGTATGGTGACATGTGTAAGTTATCTCCAGTGGCTTACATCGAGACTGTAGTAGCTCATCGTCGCTAAAATTGTATTCCCTGTTGGCCCAAGGAGTATTGATCTCTTTTTGCCAATCGATCATCTCGGTGTAGTCAGTAGATTGGAAATTGAGGGTTCGAGGCAACTCAAAGTTCCTGGTACCTGAAAATCCTGTTCTTGAAAGGATGATTTTCTGAATAGCTTGCTCCCTAATTTCTAGTCTCTTGTCAGTTACCATTGATATGAGTATATTTTCTGGGTGGGCAAAGTAGGTGTTATTCTTTAATACTGGTTCTCTGATTGATCTATGTTGTTCATCTAAATTTCGAAGCAAGCACATTAAATGCGAAAAGTTATATGCACCATCAGTTGCATTAGGATGAGATTTTATCCAAAACCACCCTGGAGCATAGAACTGTATAATAATCTTGACTATATCTTGAAGGTTTTTATCGGGATTTGGCATTGAGATATATAATCGAAGGACCCTCTTGGCTAGAGTTAGCGAGCGAGCATGGTGAAGGGTACCTGGGGATCGAGTGGACAGATCTTGAGAAGTGTCTCCAGTTTGCACTGCCAGACACATATCATAGAGATATCTTTGATCACTGCTTAGCTCCTTCTCAACATTTGCTGGAATTTCTTTAATATTTCCCTTTACGCGAGAATATTTGGCTACCTCCAATTTTGTTAAATCTGTTTTCAGTTTATTCCCAATTGAACCCACAAAAGTATTTGGACCTGTTGTTTTACCATCAATGGCTTTGTAGACGTGCATAAAAGGCAGTTCATTCAAATGCAAGAGGCACACCAACCACTGCACTGGTCTGTTCAGATGAATTTCAACCAGTTTTATGGCTCCATCAATTTTCCTCTATTTACAGGGGTACCATCACAGAGTAAAGCTTTGATAGTATCTGTGCTGTTCGAGTCTGTAATAATAGTTATCAACTCTTCTGCTATGCAGTGAGCAGTTTCATTATCTGGTGTGATATGGTCTACATAGATGCTTCCAGGTTCTTTCACAGTAACATAGTCTTCTTCTTTTATCTTTCCACTTTTAGTTAATGTGTTATCTTTCCTTCCATCAAATCCAAGACACTCCATCTTCAGATTTTCGGATTTAGACCTGAAAGTATTTGTTTCACCCATGGATTTTTCTCTTTCTAATTTCTTTCTGTCAAGCATGTTGGTGTGGTTACGGATCCCCATATCTTTTAAAGCTGCATTGACTATTGCAGCTGCATCTGTACAACTTAAACGATAACGATCTTCTGTTAATGCTAGGTTTTTTTAGGTGTGCCTGTTCTGAATATTCTCAGTCAATTCTAAATCGGCCTCATAATCTACATCCTGACTCTCTGATGCTAATTTTCTATAAATTCCGATGGTAAAACATTGGTGGCTTCAGTCATTTCTTCTTGTGCTTTTAGTTGACGGTTTTGTGCTTATTGGGCTCTTGCTAAAGGTCTTTTCTTTGTTGAACTAGCTATGCGATCAATTGGTCCTAACTGATTTTTTCTTTTTTTTAACCCACAAAAGACTCCCATTCTGCCATTGGTATTTTATCCTTACACCTGCAAGATTTCCTATCAATTCCCTTATCAAGCATTCACAAGAAGATATATCAAACATTTCATCATACTGAGCTACTTTTAAGGGAAAACTTTCATTTCTTCGATGTAACGGCACCTTGTTCAATTTTGAGGCTGCTTCTATTAGTCGACTGACTTTAAGATAGATGCCTTTGGTGTTAATCGTAGGAAAAGAAAATTTCATCCAAATGTCTTCAATATCTTTTATAACAACCTTGTAACAATCATTAGCAGTTGCTGATCCTTTTGATTTAGCTTCTTCACGACGGCGCACAAAAAGTTAGTGTCTCACAACATCTGCTTTTGAAGGAGTCATGGCTGCTGAGAATTCCGTAGGATATCCAAAGGCTGCATTTGAGGACTTGCTTCTAGTAGTCATAATTTATATTCAGAAGTAAATTCAAATTATATGTAATTTATAATTTATGATAATTCAAATTATAATTAAAGCAAATGCAATTATTTATCTGAAAAATTATTTCTATTTATCTGAAACAAAAATATCAAGCATTAAACAAACAACTTATCGTATAACATATAACAACATTAAACATATGCAAATATGAAGATAAAAAAGGGAGGAGGGGCATGTGATAGGGGTAGTAGGGTAGCACATGCTTGATTTTTAATATTTTGTTAGTGAGAAAAAACTTTCTCACATATTGTACTTTTTAAGAAGTAAAATTTTTTCCCATTTAAATATATGCAAATATGAGGGTAAAAAAGGTGGGGTATGTGCTAGGAATAGCATGGGTAGTACATGCTTGATATTTTAATATTTTGTTAAGATGATAAAATGAAACTTCTCACATAGTGTACTTTTTAAGAAATAAAAATTTTTCCTATTTTTGACCCGGCCTAATACTCACATATCACATTTATGACAAGTCATCCAAAAACAAGCTTTTTCCGAACGGGGTCCCTCAAGGCTCTGTTCTTTCACCAACACTGTTCAACTTATACATGCATGACATTCCAACACCCATAGATAACAAGCTTACCTTATCATCATATGCAGATAACATCACTCTAACATCCACCCACAACAACATCGACACCGCTACAAATAATCTACAAACATACATAAAAAGTATACAAGACTGGCTCACACACAATAGACTCAAAGTAGCTCCCACAAAATCAACCATCACCTTGCTAACAAGCAACACAAAAGAACACCAGAAAACTCCATAGATTACACTAAACAACACCAACATTCCACACACTCACAGGACGAAAATACTTGGGGTCACAAACAACACATCATTATCTTTTCCAAACCACATTCAGGACATTAAAAACAAATGTACGTCAAGACTTAACACGCTTAGGTTACTAACAGGCACAAACTTTGTTGGACACCAGCACGAAACAACATCACTCATATACAAACAATATATTCGCTCAGTTATGGACTACGCTAGCCCATGCTGGGCACCCATTATCTCAAACACACACATGAACACCTTACAGACAATACAAAACAACGCACTTCGTATCATTACAGGATGCACTCAAAGAAAACCAATAGAACACCCGCACACAGAAACAAAAATACTGAAAGTTAGGGAACATTTAGACATGAGAGGAACACAATTCATGGCAGCAGCGACAACTAACCCACAACACCCTTGCCATTACATGTACAATCATGCACCAACACCTTGCACCATTAAGGTAACACCAGAGAGACATTATAACCAAATACGCCATTCCATACCACGCCCGACAGACATCACACAGTACAGAAAACACACACACACACCTAACCCACAAAGCACTGACATGACTCTGTCCGAATGCCGTCCTAGGTGCGAAGCCGCCACCCACTGACAGGTCAGAGACCAGCCTGAGCAGATCGGATCGAGTTAACTTAGTACGATTCCGATGTGGGCATCACCCCAACTTACAGACATATAAACACAGACTAGACAACTCCACAGACGACACCTTCCACCTGTGCCAGGACACACCACAAACAATTGAACACATTATGACAGACTGTAGCACTCTAGCACAACATAGAACACAACACATCACTAGTGAGCTGAACCTCTGGTCCACTCCGGAGAGGACGATCGGTTACCTGCATGCCGCCGCCGGCTTACTTGATCAGGGTGGGCTGATCGGCTAACCAACAACAACAACAACAACTTTTCGGAATATTCACCGTATTTTCCAAGCGAGCCACCCTTTGTTCTAGATATTTAACCTTACAGTTTATATCTGCTGATGTTTTTTCAGTCTGATCTTGTCCATTTGGATGGATTTCCAATGCTACGACCCGAGCTTCAAGCTTTTTTACTAATTCCTTTAGCTCTTTGATTTCCTTTTCGTGGTTTTCTCTAAGTTTACAAAACAAACATATACTCAGGGATGTGATGTCCCTGATATTACCTTCGGGGAAGTCGACACTAGCGTGTAGCGTCATTGGGCAAAGTGTAACGGATCAAGAGGCACATTTCAGGTTTTGTACAATTGACCTCCCTAAATTCAAAAATGAAAACAAAATTTTTTTGTGACAAGTGCAACACCTCCTTTTTCGCATGTGAAAATAGTGAAAATTGCTAGTTACCCATAACTTTTGGACACTTGCTTTCCTAGGGTTTGAGCTATCATTTGACCCCTTACAATGTACTGCTTTTCAGGAAAAATAGAAAAAATTATTTTTGGAATAAACATATACACCGTAGGTAGGTAGGTAGGTAGACTAGATAGTTTTATTTAGTAAATGATACATTAAAATCTTGTTTAATTTTGAATGACGGCATAAAGTCACGGGATTTAAGTACTGCTCTAATGTAACCATCTCTTGAATCCTTTCCATACACTGCCCCAGACGCTTCAGTTACCATCCTAACACAGCGTTCTACACCTTGGGAGTGACATGGTATCCGGACAACAAGGGGCTCTTCAGTGATCTTATCGAGTTGTTCGACAGAGAACTGCTTCATGAATGGTGGTCCACTGGTGGAAGTAAATCTTTCAAATTCTGAGCACTTTGTTTGATCTTTGGTGGCCGAAATTCTCTGACTTGCTGTTGAGCAGGTTTGGGAGCTCGTCGAATGGTCTTGATTACATCGATGGCCAATTTCCGGTTTGCTTGATCTGCATCTGCAAGCATTGCCAGTAGAACATTTTCAGGGTGAGCCCAATATGCATTTCTTTGGATCACAGGCCATGTGACAGTCTTGCTAGCAGGTGGCAGTAATCGTAGCAGCTTCATTTGCTCCAGGAAATGTTTTGGGCCATCTGTGCACCTTGGATGGCACTTGATGCTAAACCACATGGGTCCATAGTGGCACACGACAAACTGTGTGAGTGAATACAGTTCATCACTTGGCTGCGCCATCGCTACATATAGCCGACAAATTCTGCTGGCAGTTGTAACCCATCTTGCATGGGAGATTGGTCCAGGCTTCTCTCGTAGAAGATCTTCATTAATGACACCAGTCCTTATCGCTTTCATCATTCTGTGGAGGTAAGCTTGGTCACGACTCAATTCAGTAAGGTCAACATCCGGGAGAGTGTGGCCATCAGCAATACATTGAATTCCTCTAGAGGAAAGTGGCAAACTTTCACATGTGGCCAAAGCTTTGCCAATTGGTCCTTTCCACTGAGTTGCAGATTCTGTTGGGCCGATGAGTTCCTTGCACAAGTGGCGCAGTGGGAGTTCATTTAAATGCAGACTACAGATGAACCAGTGCAAAGGGCGACCCAGGCGGCACTCTAGCAGGTGTATTGCTCAACTTCTGTGCCCTGTGTTTGTGGCTGTGCTGTCGGCTCCCACTGCAATTATCTTGTCTGCAATACCCATTCCTTCAATCGCATTTTGAAGTCCATCCGCAATGACAGTGCCAGTTCCTCGTTCCAGTGTCAGATGGCTTAGATAGAAGGTTTCAGGCTCTCCAACCAGCACATAGTGGTCCTCAACTTTCTTTGTGCTGTACCATTTGTGCCCCTTTTTCTCTTTGACAAGTGTCATGTCTTTCCGCCCATCAAAAAATAAAGCAGTGACTTCCACATCGTGGTAAGTTACTGCTTCCTTCAGATCCCTCCGTACCTTCTGCCGTGCTCTCCATACTTTGTGGTGGTCAATTATTTTATCTGATCATCAGAACTAATGATGCCATAGTCAACCAATGTTGCAGTGCTGATAGCTGCAGCAGCCCTGTTCGATACACCATACCGGTCAGCTTCCAAAGCAACAGTGGGAATCGGTGTGATGTTCCTGTCCTCCTGGGCACTATCACCCATCCACTCATCACCAACACTTTCACCACTGGAGTCTGCTTCTGCTTGAGCTGATTCGACCACATCTGCAGAGGATGCTACCTCTTGCCGTTCCGTTTTTCTTCTATTCTCCTCTTCTTGTCTTTCTTGCATCCGATCCTCTCTTGACTTCCTTCTCTCCATCATCTGAGTCACATTCGTATCATCCACCCAACTGATCTGCATGATCCGCGTGGTTCTCTGGTCGATCAGAAAGGCATGCTCTCGTCGTGGAACTTTCATTTCTTTTTCACAGTGGCATGCAGACAGATCATCGCATTGGCAGACAGCTATGTCAAACAATTGATTCAGGCTTTCCTCGAACTTCTTGATTTTTGTGGCCTGCTTGCCTTGCTTCGATGCTTGTGAGCCTTTTTCCATCAATCGGAGCAGCTTGGTCTTCACATTCTTGATTGGCTGTGATGGAATGTTAGCACGATTCCAAAGGTCAATGAGTGTTTGGCATACCTCCGGAAGAATCTCCCTGTTGCTGGTGTACTTGTTCTCCTTCAAGAAGAGGAAATGCCTTGCAACTTGTATACGGGTTGGAAGTTCAGACAGAGGAAGCTCTGATAGTGGAGAACCGAACCAAAGACAATGTGGCTGGCAGATCCCCGTGTTCTTTGCGTGCTCATTGTACCAGCAAAACTCAACAAGTATCACACAGGAACACTGAAACAAAAACACAAACGTATAAATAAAAAATATATATGATTATGAGTATATATATATATAAGGCTTGGTTTACTGGTAAACAATAAGTTTACCAATATATATATAAAAATATACTGCACACACATATGTATTATGTATATAAATATCCATAGGTATATATATATACCCTATGACATATAACAAACTTATAAACAATGTAAAACACAACAAAACAAAGAAATGTGTATAATGTATATATCACAAAACGCACCTTTCGTTAGTACCTTGGGGTTTTTGAGCACCCCATCCACAGAAAATACACTTGTTTCTCTCAAGCGAGCTAGCGTAGAACTAAGAAATTCCAGGGGATGACTCACTGAGAATAATTAGAAAGCTGCCAGAAGTACCATGTCAGTCAATATTGCCAACTGTAATTAACAAGAATTTTGTATTTTTTACATGCGAAAAAGGAGGCGTTCTGCTTGTTGCAGAAAGTTTTTGATTTCTTTTCTGAAATCAGCAAGGTTGATTGTACAAAACCTGAAATGTGCCTCCAGATCGCTCATGACGCTACACGCTAGTCGACACACCAATGATTAACTTTACATTTAAAGCATTCCGCTTTCAATTTAGCTGGCCCTGTTATATTTTATCTCTTTTTTATTTACGATACGTTACTTTAAGACAATATGTTACTTTAAATCATATGATATGTTACTTTAAATAATACAATATGTTACTTTTAAATAATACGATATGTTACTTTAATTAATATAACGGATGGTGAGGGTGGAAATGGTGAATGCAGAAATAAACACGTGTTACAGACCGGAAACGGAAATAGATTCGAACTAGCGGAGCGACCCGGCGTTGCTGGGTTGGATGTTGAACGCTATATATATATATATGCCCGGTTAGGTAAACTGAATGCCCTGTTAGGTTAATTAAATGCTCAGTTAGGTCAACTGAATGCTCGATTAGGTTAATTAAATGGCCGGTTAGGTCAACTGAATGCCCGATTAGATTAATTGAATGCCCGGGTACGTTAATTGAATGCCCGGTTAGGTTAATTGTACACCCTTGACGATTGGTTAGGTTAAGTCATGATATTTTCGTTAAAGCCAACGAAAATTCACGACTTAACCTAACCAATCGTCAAGGGCGTACAGATGACCTAACCTGGCATTCAATGAACCTAACCGGGTATTCAATAATTTTACCATAGGTTTCGTAATGATCTTGATGACGTCATTTAATGTTTTAAAATTAATTATTTAATTTATTAACACCCACGTACACAACCTCGGGACCTAATCAATATGTGTGTGTAGTTTCATGTTTGTAACTGCTTCCATTTTGGAGTTATGGCTGATGGCTGGAACACACACACACACACACACACACACACACACACACTAGGGTGCCACACTCTATAGGGGCAGTTTTTAGAATTTGGAAATTTCGAATGGCCCTTAGTCATATTGTGTGGTTGGATGAGAAAACCCTAAATATGAAGTTTGAGCCCGATGGAAGTACATTTAGAGGTTCCGCATCGACCGTTTCTGTTGTACCGTGTGTTCGAAATAATGGATTTATCTAGGAAACCTGTAACCATGGCACTATTACATATATACAGGGTTGAAAAAAAACATGGTTTAAAAAAAAAAAAAAAAACAATGGTTTTAAAAAAAAAAAAAAACTTAACTCAGATAACTCAATTAGGTACTGGTACTCAGAAATTAGAATTGCTGACTGTCTCATTTTTTAATTGGAAGATGTTAGATGTAAGAAGTGCTAACTTCACAAAAATGAAAATAAACTTAATAACAACATTTATATTTGTAGCTACATGCGTTTATAATGTAATTGATACAGGTAACTTCAATCCTTTTATGTGCAATGCCACTATTAAATAGGCCTGCTAGTGCAAGGTAGCTATATTATATACTACCGTACATACTAGGCTACCCTGAACTGATGGTTTTTAGGTCTTATCAATATAAATATAAGTTTTAGTTTTAGAGCTATTAGTTTATGAATTAAATAATTTGTGTTGTAAAAATTGAAATTATAAAAAAACAAAAAACCCCAGAAAAACATGGTTTTTTAAATGGTTTAAACCAATGATTTAAACCATTTGGGTTAAACCAGCCAACCTTGCATATAAGCACACCGGACAAAAAATTAGTCACCCCTAATAGCACCGATAGTAGGAAGTTCAAGGTCACACAGAGGGCGCTGATGTAGCATTGGTAAGTGACAAGTAGCGGACGTAGCACACAGGATCAGATCTGTTTCGTGAGGTGGTGAAGAACAAAGTGTGTGTTGGATATAGTCTGCAAAATGGGTCGTGAGGCAGACGTTACTCAGTGGCAAAAAGGAGCCATCGTGTTTGGCAGAGCCCACGGACACAAAATGTCTGAAGTAGCCCAATTTGTTGGTGTGTCAACGCGTACTGTCCAGCGAGTTTACAAAGAGTGGTGTAGTTCGCAATCAACTGACAATCGACGGCGTAACTGTGGCCGGAAAACAATTCTCGACAATAGGGGCCGCCGCCATGTTTCTCGTCTAGTAACTGCAAATCGTTTTCAAACCAGAGAACAATTGCTCCAAGAAACCAATGAGGTTCTCCAGCGACCATTTCCGAACGGATATTGCGACGAGAACTGCATGCGATGGATATCTGGAGCAGGGTACCACGGAAGAGGCCGCTGTTAACAGCAAGTCACAAATTGGCACGTTATAAATGGGCTCAGAGGCACAAAAACTGGACTGCGGCAGATTGGAAACGTGTAATTTGGTCCGATGAGTCCCGTTTTTGTTGTTCTCCAACGATGGGAGGCGACGAGTACATCGCAGGTCCAATGAAGCCTTTAATCCTAAATGCGTCGAAGGTGTTGTTCAGGCTGGAAACAGAAAGTGAAGCGCAGGAATAGACACCCACGGACTCTGGCGGAACTTCGGGACCGGCTGATGAACGAGTGGCAGCAAATCGATGTTCAGTACATGCACAACCTCGTAGAGTCTCTGCCTTGCCGGATTCGTGCGGTTATCAAGGCCAGAGGCACCGTCACACGTTATTAGGCACATTCTGAGAGGGGTGACTAATTTTTTGTCCGGTGTGCTTATATTGCTATAATTTATGCATTTCATAAATTTAAATATTTATAATTAATATTTGCTTCTCATTGTATATATTTTCACTACTTTTCAGCATTGAGATCTGGCAACAGCGCAACGCCGGGTTAGTGTGGTGAGTCACACTGTCACAGTCTTCAGTCAATCAGTCTCCTTCACGCATTCAACGCGTGATCATCTCGTGATGGCTACCGCAAGCTCACTGAGATCCAAGACCGAGATATGGCTAATCGGACACGCCAACCCAAGCCCCCTAACGGGAAACAGGTTACCTTCAAATGGTGAAGTGCTTCGCCGGTTTATACAGTTTCATAAGGTGCAAAAACAACTTCTAGCCGAGGCGGCGCGTAATGTGATCGTCGAGGTGTATACTTTCTGGGCTATGGCCAGAATCCCGACCATGACCTCCAGGAGGATCGCGACTTCCTTCTTGCTCAACGCGAAAAGGGTCGCCGTGGTGTCATGTCCGGGGTGGACAAAATCCTCACTGGAATTGAGCAACGTGCATCCGCGCGTGAAGCTGCCAAAGAAAGGCAACGCCAAAAGCAATCAGAGCAATCACTGGCAACAGCAACCCTTACATCATCAAACTCGTCGTCGTCGCCTAATTGCTCGACAGAAGAGGAAACCAATCCACCTACAAAGCGCCGTCGCAAAAAGAACATTATGACTCAAGACCTAGCGTCGGCACTGGACCGGACCAAAACAAGCAACCGTGGAGCCGTTCAACTCATGAAAGCAGCTGCTTCCAGTCTGGATATTCAAGACACAGATGAACTGGCTCTCAGTCACGAGACGATTCGGCGTTGGCGATTGCGTCATCGAGGGGAAATCGCCAAAGAAGTGAAGATGACGTTCGATCCCAGTGTCCCGCTCATCGTTCACTGGGACGGGAAGATGGTCTCCGACTTCAGCGGCAAGAAGGTCGATCGCCTCGCCATAGTCGTGTCCGGCGACGGCGTCGACAAACTTCTCTCCGTGCCGAAGCTGCCTGCTGGAACTGGTCGCGCCCAAGCAGATGCTGTGCTGAACTCGTTGGATGACTGGGGAATCGCTGATCGTGTCGTCGGGCTCTCCTTTGACACGACAGCTGCCAACACGGGCGTCGTTTCGGGCGCTTGCGTCTTCATCGAGCAGGGCCTTCACCGCCAGCTGCTGAACCTGGCCTGTCGGCACCACATGCTAGAATTGGTGGCAGAGAAAGCCTTCATCGAGTGCATGGGCCCCTCCTCTGGTCCTGACATTAAACTGTTCTCGCGACTGAAGGAGCGCTGGCAATCCGTCTGCACCGACCAATTCAGCGCCATCTCCAAGGAAGACCTTACTAAGCCGCTGCTCAAGGCGCGAGACGATCTGATCGCGCGTTTCAAGGGTCACATCACCAAGGGCCAGCCGCGGGACGACTACCGAGAGCTTCTGGAGCTGGCGATCATAGCGCTTGGAGGCGTCCCCCAGCGAGGTGTGCACTTCATGCGACCGGGCGCACTCCACCGCGCCCGGTGGATGGCCAAAGTGATATACGCCATCAAGCTCCACCTCTTCCGGCAGCAGCTCCCCATTAAGGCTCGCGAGGCCCGGGGCATCCTGCGCTTCGTAAACTTTGCGCTGCTGGTTTACATTCCGGCCTGGTTTACGGCGCCCCTTCCCGCCGCTGCCCCTCGAACTGACCTGGCGATGCTCAAGGCGCTGGTTGACTACGACAAGGTGGACAAGGACGTGTCCAAGGCTACCTCCCCTGTGTTTCGACGACATCTCTGGTACCTGAGTGAACACCTGGCCGCCCTCGCTCTCTTCGATGACGACACTCCGCTGGAGGAGAAGAGTCGAATTGCGACGGCCATCAAGGATGTCGAGGGCACCGAGGAGCCACCCAAGCGCATTGCCCTGGACGTCTGCCCGGAGGAGCTCGAGCGAAAGACAGTCGCAGACTTTTGCACGACATCCATCACGCTTCTTTTCGAGCGGCTCGCGATCAATACTTTTTCCTAGAGTTGGAGCCGGCTACCTGGTCGAACAATGCGTCCTACCTGGCGGGGAAACGCCGTGTCTCTACGTTGAGCGTTGTCAATGTCCGGGCGGAGCGAGGGGTCGCGCTGATGCAGAACTACAATCTCGCACTCACCAAGGACGAGGAGCAACGGCAGTACTTGATGCAAGTCGTTGAGAAGCACCGCAAAGAGCACCCGAGCGCCCGCAGCGGAAATCCTTAACGGGTTTGGGAGTACTTTATGGTATATTTGAATTTGCTTCATTTTTATAGGGTGTTACTCCTATTAATCCTATATAACAATGTATAATCGTATATACTTTATTTCTTAGTTATTATTTTGATTTATATGGCCAGTAGGCTCAGTATATTACTATGATTAATACGGAATAAACTGTTTTTTATTTTAATAATATTAAGTTGTTTTGTTGCAATAAAATTGAAATTGATTTAATGATTTTGTATTATTAATAACATTACACACAGAGAATAGTATCCTGCTACCCAGGCATGGTGGGACAAGTTTATTCCAATTAATTATGAAATAATGTTGAACAATATTGTTAAGGTGTTTGCACTGTTTGCTATTTGCGTATTGTGTTGTTATAAGCTGGTTGCCGGTTGGTGTGGTTTGGATTACAAAGCATAAACGTATTAAGGTGAAACTTTGAAAAAAAACTTTTGAACCGCGACAAAAATATTAATATAGAAAAAAATATTGGAGATGGAATAAACTTAATGCTATGGAAATATAGCTGTGATTGTCCTCTACGCCATGGTATATGATAGCATTTATATTGACATTGTACATGTTACTTTACCCCTTGGAGCTGGAGCAATTTCTTGGAGAAACTCATTACTTCTGACACGTGGTACGCCAGAGATGGTCGATGAGGAACCCCTAAATATCCTTCAATTTGGCTAAAATTTCATATTCAGGGCTTTTTCACCCAACCTAACAATCCTACAAAGGGCCGTCCTAAAAATCAAAAATTTATTTTTATGTGGCACCTACACACACACACACACGTCTTTTTATTATTATTATTATTATTATTATTATAGATAAACAATAGACTGGTACAAATTTATAACCGAAAGACTTCCGAAAATCAACAATTTTTGATAAAGAAAAGGGGAAAATTTGTTTTGAAGGCCTAGGGGGTCCGAAATTTTCATAAAATGGAAAATAATTGCTATTTTCTTACTTACAGCGACAGGCATAATGATATTAGGATACCTAATAGAAATTTTGTAATATTTTAAAGTGGAGAAAATAAATAATTTTCTAAAAATGATCTTCAACTATAAAAGCGCATCTAATCAGATAACTTAATTAATGTATTTCTATGACAACTAAAAAATAGAATGATAAATCAATATCCTATCAAAATGTTTGTGTATACGTAAAATTATTTGTACAAAAGCCACAGTAATAAAACGCACAAAAGTCACGGTAAATAATTTCAAGTGTGGCTTGTTTAACTTTAAACTCGTGTTTATTTAAATTGCCCAATTATGTAATTTTTTGTATTGAATCGATAAAGAAATGTTTTGTGAATCGAAATGTTAAAATTATAACAAATATCAAAATATTTTGTATAAAAATCATTGAATTTTAAAAATGCATGTTTGTTTTTAGTTTTTTGCAAAAAGTTCTTTATGAATTTTAAAAATATATACTTTTTTTAAATTGAATCGATAAATAAATCTTTTGTGAATCGAATGATATTAAATGTTTAGTAAATATTGACTTATTTTGTGCCAAAATTATGATTAAAAATGAAAAATTAAAAAAATGCGTGTACAGGCACGGGAAGAACTGTACCCCTAAAATGGGGGAAGGAATTATGTCCGGGAATTTTTTTTTAGCATGGGCACTGCACAATAAAAAGACGCATCGAATGGTGAAAACCGCATTGTTCTACACCAATTGTAGCGACCTGTGCGCAAAAAAACTGTTATATATATATATATATATACAGGGCGTCCCAAAAAAATGTATACACACTTTAACAGCTGATAGCTCAATTGATGTTTCTTTCTTTCCAAGTTAAACCCATTAGAATTAATAATGGCAGTCAGACTCAGCTTTGAACAAAGGAAATTCATTCTAAAATGCTACTGGAAGTGTGAAAACGCAGTTGAAGTGCAAAGACAGTTTAGGAGGGAGTTTCAAACAGATCCACCAACGCGACTTACCATCACTCGAATTAGAGATAAGTTTGAAGCCGATGGAACTGTTCAGAATGTCCACAAGAAGCGTTCCGGAAGACCACGGACATCGACAAGCCCCACAAAGCAAGAAAGAGTACTGGAAACGTATCACCAAAGTCCAAGAAAATCTGTGCGGCAAGCGAGTCGTGAGGTAGGAATTTCAGAATCGTCTGTCCAACGCATTTTGAAGCGCTGTCAATGGAAAAGTTACATTCCAAAATTAGTCCATGCTATTAATGAAGATGATCCGGACCGAAGAGTGGAGTATTGCGAGTGGTACTTGGCACGATGTGGATGTGGATTGGACGAAGGGGTTTCGTAGAATACCCTCCGCGTTCACCAGACCTCACACCACTAGACTTTTTTTATGGGGATCGTGATGTTTGCGATTCCATTGCTTCGCGTTATCAGCAGTGCCTGGACCAGAACGGACGTCAGTTTGAAAACAGGCGTTTACAAAACAATTAAATAATGTCTGTAGATTCTATTACATTTTGAAAATGAAATGTATTTTAAAACACTGCCTTTATAATTATTTAAAGTGTGTATACATTTTTTTGGGACGCCCTGATATATATATATATATATATATATATATATATATATATATATATATATATATATTAGGGTGATGCAAAAAAGGGGTCAAATTTTTTTTTTTTTCAATTTTCAGGGGAGACACCCTCCTATTTTATTCATATTCCTAAGAAAGCATTGTATGCGAAATTTGGGGTTGAAAAAGAGAAAATTAGAGGTTGCTACCAAGCTTTAAAAATAAATGTATATCAGTTTGTGCTCAAAAATATTGTTTTGTTGATATTTTCGCCGGAGCCGGTTTGATATGTACCTAGTTAACCTAGTTTGAAAAAAAACGATGACATTCTAGACTATAGTACGTAGTGAGCTCATAAAATAGTAAATAATAGGCACGCTGATTTCCGCACCACCCTCTGAGGTACAGCGTATAGCGCGTTAACTTTTTTTTATGTGGAAGTTTCCCAGTAGGCATATCATAACCACTTATGTATGTTTATTTTCGTTTTTTGTGAAGCAAGAGTAATGTTTTCTTGTTTTTGTTTGAGAGTGACGACCTGTAACTTTTAACAATTTGAAGAAGGTATTGTTTCTGCTCTTCATCATTGGTTATCAGTTTGTTGTATTCCTCCATCAGTCGTACACCTCTTTCCGCAATGTCGTTTACCACTTTGAGTCCATATGCGATATCTCTTGCATTCGCATAACTTTCATCATCATTCCATTCTTCAGCATCTTTTTCAAGAAAAGTGCAAGGCACCTCTAGGATTTCAAAGAATCTTTTTGTGTTCGCAGTAACGAAATCCTGCAGTTGTTTCTGCCCAGCTGATTCAGGATTTATTGATGCTCGTTTGCTCGGTTTTGAGTCAACTGGTTTCTGCAGAGCATGCTTCATTTTGTTTTTTGTCTCATGCGAAACAGCTGAATCAAAAAATGCAAGCGCCACAAGCTCCTCAGAGAGGTACCACAAATGTCTCAAAAACTTATTGAGTGCAGCACTTGCAATTTTGTCATCCTTTTGCTTGTAGAGCTGCAGACTTTGCACAAAATGCAAATCTGAACGGGGGGCGCATGAGGGTATGGGTGCCAGGTACCACGATCTGATGTATATCGCAGCTGAAAAGCAGCAAACATCTCTCAGTCCTTTTTCCTCTCTCTCAGTTAGTTTAAACTGAGATTTAAACATCCAAATTTTAATGCAGTAAATTAGCTTGCCCATCCATCGTGCTCTGTGATAAGCTCCGGGTGCTTTAAAGCTGATTCCTGACTTGGGGGCACTACCGATGAAAATGAGCGTTAGCTCGAGCAATTCCTTGTAGTCATCACGAGGCTGCTGTTCATCAAGCTGAGCTTGAGCAAATTGAATGAGTTCTTCAGCATCTGAGATTTTCTCTGCAATGTTAGGGTCATCTGTTGCTGTTTGGTAATTGTTCTTGTCAATTTCCACCCACTTTGCTTTGAATCTCTTAAACAGTTGTATGTCAGGGCCACTAGAAGATGGCAAGGAGACAGAAACTGCAGCTTCTAACACTATTTCGAAAATATGATGTCGGCAAGCCAGCCACAGCATATCTTTATCCAATCTTTGCTCTAGTAACATACAAGCACCACTCTTAGAACCTGTGTTGGAGGCAGTGGTGTCAAAACACATGCCCTTCACTTGGTCAGATATATTCCACTCCAATACTAACTGATGGACAGCATCTGCAATGTTTTGACCAGTTCCTCTGGCAAGTTTGGGAATACCAAGAAGCTGATCAACTCCTTGGCCGGAAATTAGAACTGGCAGTCGATCAACATTTTCATGACCAGTAATATCTTCCAGTAGTTTGCCGTCCCAATGTATTTGGAGAGGGCAATTTGTTTCGAAATCCTGCTTCAAATTTTCTGCCATTGTCTTGCGGTTCCTTTGTCTTGCTCTCCGTATCGATGAATAGCTAACACTGTATTCTTCAGGGTTTTGCCCAAGAGCATTGATTGTTGGGATCAAGATTTCCGAAGCAGCTCTATCACTTACTTTTGCAGCATCAAGAGATACAAGCATTGAAGAATCCATAAGCTTTGCACTCTTAGACTTTGATCTACTTTGTCTCGAAGTTGATGGCTGCTGAGGGTCAGCAACAAATTCTTCTTCTGATTTTGAACTATCTTCATTCAAACTTGAAGGACTTGAACTTGAGAGCACTGCTGCTTCGAAAACGGCTGTTTCCCTCTTTCTTTTCTTTTCAAGCAATGTTTCCTTTTCTCTAGCAATCTCTTCCATTTGTGAAAAAACTTTATCCACTCCAGACATTTTGCCTTTTCTTCCTTTTTGTCGTTGCAGCATCAAAAACTCACGATCTTCATCTATCTTTATCATGTCAAGAGCACTTGCATGTGCAATGTCAAACAGATCTTGCAAGTCATTTTGCCAGCTCTCTTGTTTTTGAAGTAGTGCAGGTGATTGCTTCTTCTTATTATTTCTGTTCTTCTTTAGTTTCTCCCACTCGTTGAAAAGTTTCTTTACTCTCTCCACGACATGACATTTCAACACTGTTGGGATGCGTGCCTTTTCCCACACATCCATAACATCTCTAGCAGTCAACAAAGCCGCTGTTTTCACCTGTTGCTTTTTATTGATCTTGTAGTTCATAAACAATGCTAATGTTTCCCTTTTAGATGGAAGCTGGGTTTCTTTGAAGGACTCTATAGGATGTCCTATGAGCCAAACAACTGTTTTGTGACGCGTATGCCGCTCCATGAGTGCAACTCAGCAACTGCTATACAACCACTCTCAGCGAAAGCAGCAAAGATACTGAGTCAGTGACGCCGCACTTACACTGACGCGGCCGCCACAGTGACGTCACAGCAAAGAAATGATTCTAGAATGTTCGGCCACGGCGTCTATAGCAATGAAAGGGATGAGAAGGTTTACGGAAAGAGGTTCAGAGTCTGTTATGACTGCTATATGTTGCTGACTACCATTTTTGATGAAATCTGCAAAATAAATAAATGTACAATAAATACAAACTGAAAAATAACAATATACAAAATGTTCAATGGATGGTAGCAACCTCTAAAATGTCTTCAATTGTGCTGAAATTTTGCATGTTCAGTTTTTACACAAAATTAAATAAAATTAGAGGGTGTCTTCAAGTTTTTAAATGATAAGTTATTTTGCATCACCCTATATATATATATATATATATATATATATATATATATAATATATATATATATATAAGGCTTCATTTCTGAAATAGTATATTAGATATACAAATTTTACTATTTAACTCGTCTGAAAAATTGAATCTGTCGGAACCATCTAAAAAAATGCAAAATTATTTCACGTTAACCTTACCAGAGAAACTCAGCCGAAAAATAGAATTTCAACAATACAGAATTATGTACGTTAATTGTA
This sequence comes from Bathynomus jamesi, assembly GCA_023014485.1. Taxonomy (NCBI): domain Eukaryota; kingdom Metazoa; phylum Arthropoda; class Malacostraca; order Isopoda; family Cirolanidae; genus Bathynomus; species Bathynomus jamesi. The sequence goes on along the minus strand of JAJOZX010006264.1, from coordinate 224,820 downwards.
ATTAAGAAACCGGAAGAGGAAATTAATTAAGTGTAATTAATACGCAAGAGTGTTTGGCCAAGCATCAATAATAAAGGAAATAAATATAATAATACTTATCTAACAAATTTTGTTAAATCAAACTTAGTCACAACACTGTCACACAACTATCGAAAAAAATACTGGAGAGACAACACAGCACGTCTGCCTCGGACGAAGTCTCATGAGAGAGTTACAAGGAGTTACAAGGAAAAGAAGTACCTCAAAAGGCCTTCCGGCCCATACCGAGGAGGTACCAATGGCAACGGGTGCCAGGGAAAATTTTCTACACCCTCAAATAGTGTGCAAGATTTGGTCTAACCTTTTCTTGAAATGATCCACAGATGAACTGTTCACAACTTCTGAAGGTAACCTGTTCCACGTGTCACAGATCTTATAGGTAAAGTAAATCCCACACACACTAGTCCTAAACCGTTTCAAATCCAACTTCCAACCATTGTTGCGAGTTGGATTATCATTTAAACTAAACATGCTTCTAAAATCGACATCGTTGAACCCGCGTAAGAGCTTGAAAACCTCGATGAGTTGACCGCGCAGCCTCCGGGTTTCCAGCGAAAACAAGGTCAGGACTCGTAAGCGTCGATTGTAGCCCATATGCCTAACGGAAGGGATTAACTTTGTGGACCTCGCCTGCACTCGCTCCAGCCTCTCAATATCTTTCCTGAGGGTGGGCGACCAGAACTGCACAGCTTACTCTAGGTGCGGCCGAACCAGGGAATTGTACAGAGAGAGCACAATCTCCTTGTTCCGAAACTGAAATTGCCTCCTGATATAACCCAACAACTTCTGGGCTTTCTTTTCTACCTCTGCACACTGTTTCGTAAACTTAAGGACACTGCTAATTAGCACACCCAAGTCTTTTTCCAAATCAGTGGCCTCGATATTACTCCCCAACATCGAGTAGTCCGACTTGGGATTGGCGTAGCCAATGTGCATCACCTTGCATTTACCCAAGTTAAACGGCATTTGCCATTTTTCGAACCACTCTCCTGTCCTACCTAGGTCCGCACGTAGTTGTTCGATCGCTTCGGGCGTCCCAACATTGGCCCCAAGCTTGGTGTCATCAGCGAATTTGGCGATCCGACTGACGATGCCACCGTCGATATCATTTATGTAAATGATGAACAACAGTGGCCTCAAAACAAAACGGAACCCTGAGGAACCCCATTAGTGACCGAGAGAGAGAGAGAGAGGGAGTTACAAGGAGTTACAAGGAAAAGTAGTACCTCAAAAGGCTTGCGGCCCATACCGAGGCGGGACCAATGGCAACGGGTGCCAGGGAAAAATTCCTACACCCTCAAATCGTGTGCAAGATTCGGTCTAACCTTTTCTTGAACTTTCTTTTTCACCTCTACACACTGTTTGGTAAACTTAAGGTCGGTGCTAACTAGCACACCCATGTCCTTTTCCAAATCAGTGGCCTCAATATTACTTCCTAACATGGAGTAGTCCGACTTGGGTTGGCGTAGCCAACATGCATTACCTTGCATTTACCCAAGTTAAACGGCATTTGCCATTTTTCGGACCACTCTCCTATCGTACGTATGTCCGCACGCAGTTGCTGTAAATGATAAACAACAGTGGCCCCAAAACGGAACCCCGCTAGTGACCGAGGCCCAACCCGAGCTAACCCCTTCATTTACAACGCTCTGCCGCCCTTTCTTCAGCCAGTTTCTAATCCGCCTACCTACTTCCCCACCGATACCCAGCGCGCGGACTTTGGCCATTAGCCGGCGGTGAGGTACCTCATCAAAGGCTTTCTGAAAGTCGAGATAAAGTATATCAATCGCCTTACTCTTATCGTACTCACTCAACTTGACGTGAAAAAACTCCAGCAGGTTGGTGAGACACGACCTATGCCGTCTAAAACCATGTTGGGAGTCCCCAAGCAGCTTGTAGGAATCCAAATGTCAACGATCCGACCCGCTATTATCCCCTCTAATAATTTACCTGCAACCGAAGTGAGACTACTGCGACGATAGTGTTACCGTGACCAGGATTCCAGAAACGAATATATATGTCCCCTTTACACCTCGAGGCCGTCCCAGCCAGGAACAGTAAAACATTAAATTACAAAACTATATATTAATGAATACACAGCAAATCAGGCTGCCTACACAAGTTATCATTACCCTAACCTAAATTTAACTTAACCTTAACTTAACCTAAACGTAAACTTAACGTAAGCTTAACTTAAATTTAAACCTACAATATTAAATATTTAAATAACTGGCACTTGTAAAAATAGGGGTTTATTTAGAGAGCTTGCAAGAAGTTGCGAGGTCTGGCTTCCAACTCCGTCTCCTCTTTTGCAGAGGACGATTCTTATATTACTGGTGTTACAATATGCTGTGTCTCCAACCAAATCTAATATGAAAACATTTATGTATCACTTTAAAAGATATCTAAAAATAGCTCAACATACACAATATTTTAGGATTTACAATCATGTACAGCATTAATGACTTACCTAATACAAAAATTCCTTTACAGGGAAACCTTCGATAATACTTTTTTCTTATTTTAAATTTTACACGCTTTAATCACCAAAATTTCCAGTTCAAAACCAGCTGTCCGCTTTCAAGCAACCAAAATTCAAAAGTCCAAGCACGCACGAAATTCAGCCACGTATCACATACTATACAACCAACCACCCAACGGATCATCCAAAAATCACAACATGCACCCTACGTATGTCCGCATGCAGTTGCTGTAAATGATAAACAATAGTGGCCCCAAAACGGGATCCCGCTAGTGACTGAGGCCCAACCCAGCTAGCCCCTTTATTTACAACCCTCTGCCGCCTATTCTTCAGCCAGTTTCTAATCCACCTACCTAGTTCCCCACCGATTCCCAGCGCGCGGACTTTGGCCATTAGCCGGCGGTGAGGTACCTCATCAAAGGCTTTCTGAAAGTCGAGATAAAGTAAATCAATCGCCTTACTCTTATCGTACTCACTCAACATGACGTGGAAAAATTCCAGCAGGTTGGTGAGACACGACCTATGCCGTCTAAACCCATGTTGGGAGTCCCCAAGCAGCTTGTAGGAATCCAAATGATCAACGATCCGACTCGCTATTATCTCCTCTAATAATTTACCTACAACCGAAGTGAGACTACTGCGACGATACTTCCCTGTACCTTCGTGATCCCCTTTCTTAAAGATAGGGGTCACGTTGGCTTCCCTCCAGTCACCAGGCATCTGGCCCGTCTCCAACGATTTGTTGAAGACTGTAGCCAGGTGGGGAGCAAGATTCTGGGGAGGAGTTGGTCTGGCCAAGGAGCCTTAAACGCATTTAGTTTGTCTATTCTATCGCCAACGCCTGTCGCGGTACACGGAACACTATTTAGGGCAGCACCATCGTGCCTCACGCATGGCTCAGTGATGAAGCGGGTGTCCTCCCTGGTGAACACTCCCGCAAAGTACTCATACAGCACATTAGCGATATCCGCGTCGGAGGTCCGCAGTGCGCCGCTGGGGTCCTTTAACGTGCCTATCATGCTTCTAATGGGCTTTCTACTATTAACATAACTGAAGAACTCCTTAGGGTTCCCCTGGCAGAGGCTTGCCACCCGGAGTTCTTCGTTAAGTTTGTCTAGCCTAACCTTCGCCTTCACTTCCCTGCACAGGCGCACATACGCCTCAGTGTTCTCATGGGAACGATTGGCCTTCGCCCTCCTGTACGCAGCTTTCCTATTTCGGATAGCCGAAGTGATAACCCGACTGAACCACTTAGGTTGCATTGAAGCAGGGGTGACAGGTTTTGACGGTATGGCAGCAGATTGCAGCACCATAAACTGGTCCCGGAATACATTCCACACTCCCTCAACATCGCCACTGACCTCTAGCCTCATCTCATTTACGCTATCCCGGAGGCCAACAAAGTCCACCCACCGTAGATCGAGCTTACTGCCTCTCGAGTTACTACGCTTCACCCGCGGGACGCAGACACGGACCCTAATCAGACCGTGATCACTCCTGCCCAACGATTCGCAACGGGAGGCCAGTGACGAGGTTGTCTTCGGTCGTGAATACTAAGTCTAGAACGCTTTCGCCTCGTGTAGGCCCATTGACCCACTGAGTCAGGAAGTTCTCATCAGCAAAGTCATCTAGCCTCCTCCCTTCGGCATTAGCAGTCCTGTCATATACTAAGTCTAGAACGCTTTCGCCTCGTGTAGGCCCATTGACCCACTGAGTCAGGAAGTTCTCATCAGCAAAGTCATCTAGCCTCCTCCCTTCGGCATTAGCAGTCCTGTCTTCCAGTTTATGCCGCGGCAGTTGAAGTCTCTTAAAACTACACATACCCTGTCCCCTAGAGGCTACGGAGTTCGGTGTACAGGGCTGTATCCTCCTCGAGGAGGAGATGCGGAGGTCTGTACACCAAGATTAACCTATAGTTCGTCCCTCCCACGTTCAGATCGACGCCAAGCAGCTCCCATTCCGATCGGAACTGGCAGTCAATCGGACTCAACGTGTCTCTGACGTATATTAGTACCCCTCCCACCTCCCCACGGGTGCGGTCCTTGTGAAACATTCTATACCCGGGAATCTCGAACTCCCTAACGTAGTCCCTACGATCAGTATGAATCCAGGACCCGGTGATAGCAACGATATCCTGGTATTCTGATGCTAAGAGAGCCCTTAGCTCGCAAAACTTATTCCTAATCGACCTAGTATTAAAAAGCGCTGCAAGGAGGGAGCCTTCCCTATTCTGACCGCCCCTAGCACGATCCGTTTCCCGAACAGCCAGGGCTGTCGGGAGTTGAAGAGCCCCTCACCAACGAGGGGGCAAGTTCCGCAGGAGCCCGAGCCCCCTCCAACGTGGAAGGAGGGTCACCCACCTGTACATGAATGCACCCTTCATTGAAGGTACGTCCGCCAGCGGATCAAGATCATCTCCCCCCGGTGGGCGCCCGTCATCAATACCCGGGCTTGACCTCACCATATGGTATAGGTGCCGCTCGAGCAGCGTGCCTAGCACACCTTTAACCTTGTCACTGAGGTGGACACCATGTCTCTGATAAAGGTCCCACCTACCCGAAAATGCGTCGAAGGGGTCAACAAACCTCACGCCCAGTAGGACGCACAAGTCTTGCACCCTCTCGTTGATGCCAATGACCTGACTGAGAGCGTGGTCACTGGCATTTATCCACGGTAAAATACCCATCAACATTCCCCTGTCTATCTTAAATTTTAGATCATCCGCAAGAAACATGATCTCGGTGATGATCCCTTCGGTGGAACCTACTCTACCGCCTTTGAGGAACAGATCGTTGCCACGAGCGTGGACAACGATCGCAGTCCTCCGACTAGCCACGCGCAGCTTCTCTAACTCCTTCCTTAAGTGCGCCGTTCCTCGCCCGGGTAAGCACCTTACCTTCCTCCTGGCCCCTGATCTGTAAGTCTCCAATCAAAACGGTCTCTTCCTCCTTCGCGCACAGGAGACTATAGCGGTTGGAGGTCCTGACAGCGGCAACCTTGGTCTCAGGCTTCGGCTTCGCAGCCTTCTTGCCCGACACCTTTCGATACCTGTCGCCACCCGTAGACTCAGCTGCACTTACAGTACCCGACCCACCCCGACTGGCAGCTACATCCTTCAGCTTCTTTGGGACATCAGTAGGCCCCTTCCCACCCTTTTTCTTTACCGGCCCCTTCCCACCCTTCTCTATCGGTCCCTTCTTTGCGCCTTCTCCTCCGTTCACCTTGCGTCGCGGTTCTGTGCATTCCACGTGGGTCGCTGGCAATTCCTGACACTGACTTTGCACCCCGATCCCCGGTTGCACCTCTACCCTTTCTCCGAGGTACCGAACTCTGTCCAGTCCGCCACTGGACCGCCTTTCCAGGCCGTCTATACTATCAATAAGCTCCAGGGTGGAGGGCACAGCCGCGTCAGCAACCGCCGCGCCTCCAACAGCTGATCTGGACGACTCGAGCTGACGGACCCTCTCCTCTAGCTTCTCGTACAACTGCATGAGTTCGCAAAAGCGGCACTTGCTGGAGTGATTAATCTTTTCGAAGCAAGCTTCTTTGAAGTTCGTCACCCACTGGTTTACTCCACACCTCGCGCACTCAGCCTTCAGTTTCTGCGGTCCAGTCATTGTAACTTATTTTTCTAACTCCGAATACACGGAATAAGATAAAGCGTTCTAGCAATGAAAACTATCTAAAACTTTCTGACCAGTACATAAAGATGGAGGGGGTCGGTGAATTCTTCCCACGCAAGCCGCATCCGCATATCTGCCAGTGACGTTCATCCCATTCAGAAGACTACACCTCTCGCTACTGCCGCACCGACCAAGGGTTTCCCCAAGTCCAGACAGTCCCAAACGTATCGCAGCTACCAACTGACAAACACTCGCGACGCAGGCGTCATGGAATTCCCGCCAGGAGCGACAGTGAGATGCAGCTCCTTACTAATTCTTACTAGCCACTCAGAAACGGCCGGACTCTTAGAATCCAGTGCTCAAGGGATATCCCACCAGACCCAGCAGCTACAGCCGAGGCTTTCAGCTGGCCTGGCAGCCAGTTGGGCAGTAAAGCTCTCTCACCTAAGAGCAGTACAGCCAACCATCAATTGGTCACAAAAGAACGGTTGCAGGGGGCTGGTCGGGCCATTACGCGTTCGGAATGGGCTTAACGGGGAACTAGCCACACTCTATTCATCGCGCCCCTACGCATGAGGGAGCTGTAGGGTCCTTATAGTAAACGTAGAGAAAAAGACAAAAAAAAATATTTTAGTATTTTTTTCTTTTTTGCAGTCAGTCAGAGGAAAACATCCTTAACCTAAGCTAAAAGGACAGAGTAGGGATGGGATAGGGTCCTAGTAACCCAGGGGACAGGATTGTACAACAGACTTCACCCGCCCTCTTGGAAGAGAGAGAGAACCTAAAGGAAATGACAACCAATTTCTCTAGAATCCCACGACTCGGGACCGGAGGGCTGTCACACTCCAAGTATAAAGTTCACAACACCCAGAAGAAATGTGCATAACCTTTATACATCCTGCGGAGTAGAGAGAGAGAGTTACAAGGAGTTACAAGGAAAAGTAGTACCTCAAAAGGCCTTCCGGCCCATACCGAGGAGGTACCAATGGCAACGGGTGCCAGGGAAAAATTCTGTCACCCTCAAATAGTGTGCAAGGTTCGGTCGAACCTTTTTTTGAATTGATCCACAGACGAACTGTTCACAACTTCTGAATGTAGCCTGTTCCACGTGTCACACATCTTATAGGTAAAGTGATTCCCACACACACTAGTCCTAAACCGTTTCAAATCCAACTTCCAACCATTGTTGCGAGTTGGGTTATCATTTAAACTAAACATGCTTCTAAAATCGACATCGTTGAACCAGCGTAAGAACTTGAAAACCTCGATGAGTTGACCGCGCAGCCTCCGAGTTTCCAGCGAAAACAAGTTCAGGACGCGTAAGCGTCGATTGTAGCCCATATGCCTAACGGAAGAGATTAACTTTGTGGCCCTCGCCTGCACTCGCTCCAGCCTCTCAATATCATTCCTGAGGGTGGGCGACCAGAACTGCACAGCATACTCCAGGTGCGGCCGAACCAGGGAATTGTACAGAGAGAGCACAATCTCCTTGTTCCGAAATCGAAATTGCCTCCTGATATAACCCAACAGCTACTGGACTTTCTTTTCCACCTCTACGCACAGTTTCGTAAACTTAAGGTCGCTGCTGATTTGCACACCCAAGTCCTTTTCCAAATCAGTGGCCTTGATATTACTCCCCAACATCGAGTAGTCCGACTTGGGATTGGCGTAGCCAATATGCATGACCTTGCATTTACCCAAGTTAAACTGCATTTGCCATTTTTCGGACCACTCTCCTATCCTATGTAGGTCCGCACGCAGTTGCTCGATCGCCTCGGGCATCCCAACATTGACCCCAAGCTTGGTGTCATCAGCGAATTTGGCGATCCTGCTGACGATGCAAGCGTCGATATCATTTATGTAAATGATAAACAACAGTGGCCCCAAAACGGAACCGTGAGGAACACTAGTGACCCAGGCCCCACCCGAACTAGCCCCTTTAATTACAACCCTCTGCCGCCTATTCTTCAGCTAGTTTTCAATCCACCTACCTACTTTCCCACTGATACCCAGTGCGTGCACTTTGACCATTCGTCGGCGGTGAGGTACCTTATCAAATGCTTTCTGAAAGTCGAGGTAAAGTGTATCAATCACTCTACTCTTATCATACTCACTCCACATGACGTGGAAAAACTCGAGCAAGTTGGTGAGACACGACCTATGCCGTCTAAACCCATGTTGGGAGTCCACAAGCAGCTTGTAGGGATCCAAATAGTCAACTATCCTATCCTCTATTATCTCCTCTAATAATTTACCTACGAGAGAGAGAGAGAGAGAGTGTGTTACAAGGAGTTACAAGGACAAGAGGAAGCCTTAAAGACCTTCCGGTCCACTCTGGGAGGTTCCTGTTATTAAACAAGTTTATTTTTCTTTCAACTATCCTAGCAGAAGTAGAAAACTGGATAGAAAAGTAGAAGGCTCTCTCCCCACCTTCCGCTCCCTCCCTGCCAGAGGCAGGTACGGAAAAAGGTTGAAGAAAATACCTTGACCCTGGAAAAGTAGCCAAGGAAATTTTACAGGAAAGTGGAGAATATATAAATAGCTCTATATTTAGCTGCTCACAGAGACACCGTGCAAGCGAACTCCTGCAGAGTTTGTTATGTTTTAATCTTAAACTATGAGAGTATTCAGTACTTTGTCTAGCCTATTTTTAAACACATTTACACTTTGACTGGAAACAACCTCTGAGGGAAGTTGGTTCCAGATATTAACTATGGAAAAGAAATTTCCAGACAGAGGTCCTAAATGTCTTTAGTTCCAGTTTAAACCCATTATTTCTTGTCGGATTGGCATTAAGTGAGAATAAGTTTCTGTAATCTACCCTGTCTATTCCTTTGAGCATCTTGAAGACTTGAATAAGCTGACCCCGCAACCTCCTCGTCTCTAAGCTAAACAGATTTAGGCGCTCCAATCTCCGTTGGTAGCTTTGCATTCTCATTGAAGGGATCAATTTTGTAGCCCTTGCTTGTACTCTTTCTAACCTTTCTATGTCCTTCCTGAGGGATGGAGACCAAAACTGCGCACAGTATTCCAGTTGAGGTCTGACTAGAGAATTATAAAGAGACATTACAGTCTCCTTGTTCCGAAACTGGAACTGTCTTTTAATATAACCTAATAATTTTAAGGCCCTCTTTTCGACTTCTGCACAGTGCTTCGACGGTTTCAGATCGTTGCTGATATAGACTCCTAAGTCTTTCTCTAGATCGGTCTCAGTCAAGTTCCTTCCCAAGAGAGAGTAATCGGTCTTCGGGTTTTTTAACCTATGTGCATTACCTTACATTTGTCCAAGTTGAATGGCATCTGCCAAGTAGCAGACCATTCGCCCAACCTGTCAAGATCGTTCTGAAGCGTTCTTACGCCCTCCTCAGTACCTACACTACTTCCTAATTTCGTATCGTCTGCAAATTTGGAGATTGCACTTAGAAGCCCGACGTCTATATCGTTAATATAGATAAAAAGTAAAGGACCCAGAACGGAACCCTGTGGGACACACTGGTGACGGCGCCCACTCCGAAGCCACTCCATTTATTACCACTCTCTGCTTTCTATCTTTTAACCAATCCTCAATCCAGTTGGAAACGAGCCCGGTGATTCCTAGTCCTTTGACTTTAGCCATCAATCTAGCGTGAGGGACTTTGTCAAAGGCTTTTTGAAAGTCGAGATACACTATATCTATTGCCCTACTTGCATCGTACAGTGTATGCATATTATGGAAAAACTCTAACAGGTTTGTCAGACAGGATCTATGTCGCCTAAATCCATGTTGAGAATAAAAAATTAGATTGTTAGATTCAAGGTGATACACAATACGTTTTGTAATGATGGATTCCAACAGTTTGCCGACAACTGATGTTAAACTGATCGGGCGATAATTACAAGGATTTTCCCTATCACCCTTTTTAAAGATTGGTGTTACATTTGCTAACTTCCAGTCGGAACTTTCCCTAACTCGATTGATTGTTTGAATATGGTTACTAAGTCGTCAACAACATTGTGGCTAACCTCTTTTAATACCCTTGGAAGAAATAAGTCGGGGCCAGGTGATTTGTATTTGTTCATCTTATCAATTAATTGCTGTACCTCATTTCTCGTAAAACTTATGGTCTCTACGGGATGGTCACCGTCATATGTAATCCGAGGACTTGGCACTTCTATTGTGTCTTCCTCCGTGAAGACTGTAACGAAGAACTCGTTTAACATATTAGCTATATCTTTATCACCGAATTTCAGTACGCCATTTCTATCTTTTAAGGGGCCTACAGAATTTTTAATTGGCTTTCTGCTATTAACATGGGCAAAAAATTCTTTAGGGTTAACTTTACAGAGTGAGGCAACTCTAGCTTCTTCATCACGTTTGGCTGATCTAATTAAGGACTTAACCCTCCTACGTAGGTTTATATAGTTTTCTGAATTAGTCTGGTTGAAATGCGACTTAAGTAGTTTGTAGGCTCTATTTCTTTCCGTAATAGCACTGCTAATTTCGTTGTTAAACCATTTCGGTGACTTTGTTGACAAGGAAACCATTTTAGTGGGTATAAAAGTGTTCTGTAATATTCTAAATTGATCCCTATATGAGCTCCAGGTGACATTGACATCCTCACTTATTAGAACTTCAAGTGTGTCTAAACTACTTCGGAAGCTTTCAAAATTTGCTCTCGAGAAATCCAGTCTTTCACGAGTCTTTTCGCGTGTATTAACTGGAACCCTGAGGTCAAACCTAATCAAATTATGATCGCTGTTACTTAAATTTTCACCAATAGTCAGGTTAGAGACTAGGTCATCTTCGTTCGTGAATATGAGGTCTAGTTTATTATTACCCCTAGTAGGCCGTCAACCCATTGACTTAATAAGTTATCATCGGCAAATTCCAACAGTCTTGAGCCCTCAGCATCAGCTGTTTTGTTTTCCCAATTTACATTACCACAATTAAAATCACCAAAAATCACACTGATCTTATTATTCACTATTCTGCTTAATTGTTATACAAGTTTATATCCTTATCAACGGGGTAGTGAGGTGGCTATATACTAGAAGTAGCTGCACTACTTTATTATTTAGGTTTAGATCAATTCCCAACATTTCATGAGCAGATACGATATTACTGTTTACCGGGTGCAGGAAGTCCCGAGCATACAAAAGTACACCGCCGCCTTCCCTTCCGTTCCTATCTTTGTGAAACATTTTGTAACCTACCATTTCAAATTCTCCTACAAAATCCCTTGATTCAGAATGAATCCAGGATTCCGTTATTCCGATGATATCAAAGTTCTCAGTTTTGACAAGCGCTATAAATTCCATTAGTTTGTTTCTAATTGACCTAGCATTGAAGAGCACAGTTTTGAGTGATTTTAAGTTGTGATTTTTCCTAACTGGCCTGAGTCGTTTCCCGACGCAGTTGAACTAACTACTGGGGGAGTGGGACTAACTACTGGGGGAGGGGACTAACTACTGGGAGGGGCTAACTACTGGGGGAGGGGACTAACTGCTGTTGGAGGGGGACTAACTGCTGGGGGAGGGGGACTAACTGCTGGGGGAGGAGGACCGACTGCTGGGGAGTAGGTTTAACTGTTTGGGGAGCAGGATCAATTGCTGGTTTGGGGGGTCCTAGTTTAAAAAGATTATACAAATTAATGTTCAGTAAATCACCAACTTCTTTTTCCCCTTCTGGTTAAAATGTATCCCGTCCGAACCAAAGTATTCCCCATTTCCGTAGAATGTAGGCCAAAAATCACAAACTTTAGGCCTTTTTCATCACACATGCGTTTAACTCTTTTATTTATGCTAATGGCTTTACTTAGAGTATAGTCACTAGCACGCATTCGAGGGAGAATTCCTACGACCATACCCATGTCTGTCCTATCCCTAACCTTGTCGTTAGGTCTTGAATTCTTTTATAATGGACTCTGTCTGCCCTCCTGTCCCTCCAGAAAAACGTCATTGCCACCAACATGTACAATGATGGGGCAACTCTTATTCTTGATATTAATTTTGCCTAATTCCCTATTAATTATCTGGCTTGTGGCACCCGGAAAACATCGGAGTTTTCTCTTGGTCACGCGTCTTGCTCCGAAAAAGTCCCCTTGATTCCTTACCATAGAATCCCCAATTAAAAAGGATTCATCCTCCTCGTCAGCAAGTAAGTGAAACTTATTTTTGACGGTAATGGGTTCCGAATCCTTATGTTTTGGTTTTGGTTTGGAGGGTCTTTTATTTTTGACCAATTTGAATTCTCGTTCCTCCGTTCTATTTTCCGGAATATTCACCGTGTTTTCCAAGCGAGCCACGCTTTGTTCTAGATGTTTAACCTTCCAGTTTATATCTGCTGATGTGTTTTCAGTTTGATCTTGTCCACTGGGTTGGATTTCCAGTGCTACGACCCGAGCTTCAAGGTCTTTTACTAATTCCTTTAGCTCTTTAACTTCCTTTTCGTGGTTTTCTCTAAGTTTACAAAACAAACATATACTAAGGGATGTGATATCGCTGATACTACCTTCGGGGAAGTCGACGCACCAATGATTAACTTTACATTTAAAGCATTCCGCTTTCAATTTAGCTGGCCCTGTCATATTTTCTCTTTTTTTTTTTTTTTTTTACGATACGCTAATTTAAATAATACAATATGTTACTTTAAATAATACAGTATGTTACTTTTAAATAATACGATACGTTACGATATGTTTGTAAATAATACAATATATTACTTTAAAAAATACGATACGTTCCTTTTAAATAATACGATACGATACGTTTTAGTAATACAATATATTACTTTGAAAAATACGATACGTTCCTTTTAAATAATATGATACGTTACTTTTAAATAATACAATATGCTACTTTAATTAATATAACGAGTGGTGAGAGGGGTAATGTGAGTACGGAAATAAACACGTGTTACAGACCAGAAACTGAGTTGAATACAGAATTGAATGGAACCTGTGGGTTGCCGTTAGTAACAATGCAGTCTGATATTAATTTAAATAATTTACAATGCTATTTTAATTAGTATATTGGTTAGTGAGGGAGGAATGGTGAATGCAGAAATACGGAAATAAATAAATACACGCAGACGAGTGGCACGTGTTTCAGACCGGAAATGGAATTGAATACGGAACTGAATGGGATCTGTAGGGAGCCGTTTATAACAATGCAGAATGACGTTACTTCAAATAATATAATATGTTATTTTAATTTATACAACGGATCGTGGGGGAGAAGTAGTGAATGCGGGAAATGGACTTGCGAGAGCACGTGTTAATATCTAGACCGGAAACGGAAATAGATTCGATTCAAATATATAAATCTTACTCTGTTACTCGTCTGAAAATACAATCTGTAACGACCGTTTAAAACACTGCAAAATTATTTCACGTTAACTTTACCAGAGAAATTCAGCCGAAAAAACAAAATTTAAACAATACGAAATTATGTTCGTTAAAACCGGAAAAGGAATAAATTAAGTCTAATTAATAATAAATTAAGTCTAATTATTAAGCAATAGTGCTTGGCCTAATCTCAATAATAAAGTAAATAAATATTATACTTATCTAACAAATTTTGAGAGAGAGAGAGAGAGAGAGGAGAGAGAGAGAGAGAGCCATATGGAGATAATGCATGCCAAACTTTTAGCCTCTTTTCACCAGAACCAACCACTCTGCACTGGAGGTAATGAGAACATTTCATTCAAATATCTAATGTAACGTTTACAGGTTGTGTAAGTTTTTATCTTGTCGCAGCGTAGTGTTCAGCGCTTTCACCTTCTACTCAGAAGGTGCTAGGTTAGAATCGTTTTTTTTCTGCATATATATATATATAGTGGACCTAGTTTTAACCGTTTAAGGTGATAATGATTTAATTGTATGCTAGTGATTAATTGATGCAATGACTGATTGCTTATTAATGAAAGGCTGGGTTAATAATTTATATTGTTATACAGTATCACCGATTGGAATAAATGATTATTTGATTAGGCCCACCATACTATTGGAAGTGACAGGTATGGCAGCGAGGGTCACCAGCTTGGTTTACACCCAAGCAAATTAATATTAAGGTTATAAAAGACACCTTACAGTTGTATTTTATTATGAAAATAAAGCCGTTATTTATTCACTGTGAAATAACAAAGAATTGACAGTAATTAATTGATAGTTTTACGTTATGCTTATGACATAGACTTAGCTAATAAGATGAAATGTTAATAGCTTAATTGACATGTAATAAGTAATGTATTCATTGATGGTATGTAAATGGCCTGCAACATGGAACATTGAATGGGCCTAGTAAATGATATAAAGAATGCACGTGCGTTTGGTACATTGAATAGAATACGTGACAATGATTAAGTAGGCTAAATGATTGCATGGATGCACATAGAATAGTTGATGCGGCCTAATAATAATGGATTGAAATGCTTGACAATGATTACACAAATATCATTTATGTATAAGACCATTATGTGGTGTTAAGTGATTACGTCAAGAGAATATTTAGTTAACACACAAATATATGAATTGAACATAATAACGGATGATACGCGGAATTACGGTATTGAAATGACACTTGAATTGTAGAACAGGCCTACTGCGTTCTTTCACGAGAGTCAGTTGGAACGCTTAATTACACACTTTGGGAGTATAGCCTACCGTTCGGCGGTAGGCTAATGTAGGCTTCACAAGAGTACTTAGAATAGGAGGTACTTATCTTAGGACGATGTAACCACTATTGAAGGCGGGTTGAAGAGGAAACTATTTGTAAACTCGAGTTGTCGTTGTCCGTTAAGCCTCTCGAGATGATGGATGTAGGCTTCGTACGGAGGCCTGAGGTGATGTTACTTCTCGAGGTGCAGGATGGTCTTAAATGATCTTGCAGGCGTAGGCCTGAGGTGCTGAATATATCTCGAGGAATGTAGAGAAACTTGAAGGCTTGATGATAAATCTTAGGCCTTGAAGGAAGTAGCAGGCCCCGCCTCCGGCAGGAGGCCGGAAGGCGGTTGAAGAGATAAGATCTGCTCGACGAAGTAGAAAGCGAGTGTCTGAGTGAGTGAGTGAGTGAGAGTGAATGCGAGTGGAAGCTCGCTTTTATACGTAGTTCCTGTGACGTAGGACTTCGCGCCAATTCTTACGACGCCTTGTGAGCGCGTCCTTTTGTTGATAAGGGCTTGCGTTCGCGCCTTTTGGGAAGAAACAGACTTCCCATTGTTTGATTGTTTGCCCACGTGTGTTTTCCAAGACTGTTTGATGATAGCGTGGAAGGAAAGGATTTCTGTCTATTTGTTGGTCTATTTCTTGTCGATCCGCTACATATATAATTATATATATATTAATATATATATATATATATATATATATATATATATATATAACAGTAATGAGAATGGCATTATTAGCGTATTACTAATTTTTATTATAATTATAATAGGCCTTAACTGCAGTAAACACGGGACTGATGAATCATACAATTGGAAATCACGTCACTACTCTTGTCCTTGCAAAGTAAGCGTCACTTACGTACAGAAATTAGGTAGTCATCTCTCTCTCTCTCTCTCTCTCTCTCTCTCCTCTCTCTCTCTCTCTCTCAACAGATAGATAAATAAATAAAGACATCGTTGAAATGCTTAAATGGAAGCGTCTTTCAACCAATTTTTATTAAACGCTGTTTAAAAGTAAGATTTTGCAGATAAAAAAAATAATTAAAACAAGGAAAAGATTAGTCAGATATTCTTTTGAATTCATTTGCTCTGACGTCAGAATGTACTCTTACTTCTACATTACTTCTTATATGATGGGGTAACACAGTGCTAGGGCACGAAACTTTCGTTCTTCTTTCATTCGTTCTGTAGGAATACGTGACTGGGAGGGTGTGTGACAGATGCATGAAACGGACTTTTCATCTGGACAGAAAAAACAGATATGGATGCCTAGAGTGTTTCTGCTTCAACACGAGCCGATCCTGCAAATCCTCTTCATTGCACAGGGAAAAGGTATGTTATCTATCTGCCTATCTCTTTGATTTGGCCATAGATATAATATCGATGTATGATATGAATGTATATGGATATATGATATGATAGATATAAATATAGACTGAATTTTATGGAATGCGTATGTTCCTCGATCGATACTGCGAGTGCCAAACTGCCCCTCAACATCTGTGCAAGGGCCACTACTGCCAGTTTAGAACCTTCTTTTGGTCACTTTTGACAAGTTTACGCCAATTTTCTCTATTTCCTTATATGCCTCTGTTCGTCCTTTCATTATCGAAAAAACCTATTTCCCACGGCGAAAGGAACACAACAAAAAGGAACCTGATTGCTCACCACATTCATGTCTAGGCGAATGCAACCAACTCTCTGTGCGGAAAGTGACAGAGATGAGGTTACAACAATGTTGCTTTACAGTACATACAATTTTCAGAATGGAAAAGAAACTATAACATGAACACTGTAATATTAACATTGCATTTTTTTCATCAGATAACCCTAGAAAGGTTCCAGTGTAAAAATGAAGCCAAAATCAACATCACTGCAGGAGAGAAAGAAATGCGAAATAACAAAAAGGCGCAGGTAACATTCTTTATTCACCTAAATATACTGCTACTACAACTACCACTACTACCCCATGAAACATGAATAGTTCTTAAAGAAGTAAAAAAATGCTTAGCGAAATAATTCTTCAATTCAGATTAAAAATCTCTTTGTACTCCCTCTAGTGCAGTCAAAATAAGGCTGAAATAATTTTTTACAAATAACTCTTTCTAGATCTCTTACACGCTTCACAGTAACACCTATTTGAAAATTTTGAAGAATTTACCAGCTTCTTTAAAGCTTAAAAAAGGACTCTATGAAGAACTCAAAAGAAGCTTCTCAAAGTTCATCAAAATAGTTTTAATTTTTACGGTTACAATGTATAGTTGCCCGCATATGTAATGTTCCTCGCCTCACAGGCGACTCCGTACATGTGGCAACGTCGCATTGTTAGTCAAGGTACCCCAACTGGTTGAAGGTGGGGTGGAGGGGGGACAACCGAGTCCAACAACAGAAAACACAAACATATAAGGACAATTGAATGTGCAGTCACTGACATACAGGTAATGTAATGTCTGTGTTCATAAAGATAAACAATTAATATGATCGTGAACAGCGTTGAACTCCATGTAGTTTACTAGTCTTATACAGTAATAAGGTTCCATTATGATTACTGTATATCTATATGAACATCTACTACAATAGAACTTTTTATATACTAGTGAATGCGAAATGTTCGCCTGCAGGAAGTTTTCGCGTTTTTTGCGTAGACTCTAGTTTACGCGAAAATATCCAGCAGGCGAAAATATGACAATTTAAACTAATCTTTGGGAGATAGTAAGAAAATAAAACTTAGATCATTAAAATACTTTATTTGAAAAGTAAATTCAGTATATTGTAATAAAACATTGCAAAGTAAAAGCAGTAAAAACATTTGAAATTATACTGTATAACAAGAATGTCATGAATGCTGCTAATTTCCCAACCCTTCCGAATGGTCTCCCTCATTTTGTGTAGGTTATCCCATGCAGAGACAATCCATTTAGCATGAATAGGTTTCATTGTGGAGAGCTTCAAATCTATCTTACCGAGAGATTCATTTCCGGTGAGTGCTGCTGAAAATTTATCCGCATACCAAGAGGTAAAACTTGTCTTGATATACGACCTCAACGTCGACCAATCACAGTCCAGAATAAATGTCGTCATTTTAATCTATAAGAATATAACTAGCAACTGTTGACCGCGAAATTATGATGCCGCAAGGATATGAAAGAGCGAAAATTGGCTGTCGCGAAATTAACCTGACTTACAGTATATACACTTATAAATTCATACAATATTATACTAATGTTTGTGAAATGACGTTGATGGGCCAAACCGAGGTATTGACATGGTTACTGGCATGATCTATGCTCATACCATATTTCTACACCGTATGACGAACATCGACTCTGAAAATGAATCCAGATCAAAATATAATTGCACAGTGAGGCCGGATAATTGGTATGAGGGAAGCAGGCCTCTCTATAGCTGACATAGCCATGGAACTGGAAATTTCGAAGCCTACTGTTCGACGCTGGGTGCAGAGGTGGCAGGAGAATGGGAATTTGCTAGATCGTTCTAAGTGTGGGGCACCAAGAAAGACCACCCAAGAAGAAGACCGGAGAATAATCAACAAAGTGTAGAACGATCCTATCAACAGTGTAGTCGGCATCCAGGAGGCACTAATATGGGCGTGTCAGTGGACACCGTAAGGAGACGGTTGCATGAAGCAGGATATCACCACCGTACTCCTGCCAAAAAAGAGAGGATCGAGGAACGACATCGTCAGGCCAGGCTCTCATTTGCTCGCCAGCATATAAATGATGATCTCGCATACTGGAGAAGTTATTTTCTCTGACGAGAAGACGTTTGCGTCTACAACTTACGGCCGTGTTCGGTGTTGGCGACAGGACAACACGAGATATGCCCGCCAAAATATTTACGAAGTGGCACGGAGTGGGCACGTGACGGCGAACGTGTGGGGATGGATGCACCTGCAAGGACTAGGAGAGCTGACTGAGATCCACGGGAGGTTTACGGCAGATCAATATACAGGGTGTCTCAAAAGTCACTATCTATTTCGGTGACATTAGATGTTTTTTTAAAAAATGCTATGCTGGCATAAAGATATGTACTTCTGGTGCAAATTTGTGTATTTAAAAAAAGTTAATTGGTTTATTATCTTGACATGCTTGAACAATTCCTCGAACCTCAACTTCTTACAGATGGCATTCTTGACACAGTAGTTTTTCAGCAGGATGGAGCACCGTGCCATTATGCAATAATTGTACGTGATTATCTTGACAGACGCTTCCCCGGTCGCTGGATTGGTCCTGGAGGAACACAACCATGGGCAGCACGTTCACCCGATTTAACACCATTAGATTTTTTCGCCTGGGGTTTCATTAAGTCTAAGGTGTACACTGGTAGAAGAATTAGTGATGTAGCCGAACTTCGAAATCGTATTACCGATGCAGTTCAGAAAATAACACCTCAAATGCTGGAAAGTGTGTTCCGGGAAACAACTTATCGCTTTGAGCTCTGTAGAGACACTGATGGTCGCCATGTGGAGACAGATAAATAAATAGCACTAATTCTTTGTGGCACTTACTTTGAAATAAATATATTTTTCATGTCTTAAACCAGTTTTTCGTAATTCCCATTATTTTTCAAAATAGATAGTGACTTTTGAGACACCCTGTATAGAGATCATGGAGGTGATGATGCTTCCTTCTGTACGCACGTATGCCTTGCCCTAACCTGAGCAGATTATATTTATTCAGTTATGTTGTATTTGTGTTATAGAATATTATACTATTACTAGAGTATGATTTATGTATTACACACATTTGTATGTCCGGTTTCCACATTTACATGGGACGAATAATAACCATAAAATTGTTTTTTAACTCTTTCAGTACTATGACAACACTTCAGGATTTTATTCTGGATAACTGCAGACTGTATTATTTGTATAACGGCGCACAATTACATTTAGCTGAGAAACCCCTAATAAATAGGATTAAAACCTATCTCGAATAGTGGGTCACTGATGAAGCGTGTGGATGAGATATAATTTTACTTTTAATATTTAAAATCCACTTGTAGGACAACTCTCCCATCCACACCACCAGGATTGTTAGAAGGTGGTTCAAGGAGCAGCGAAATCTAGAACGACTGGACTGGCTTAGTAAGGGGTGTGACCTCAACCCCATTGAGAACGTGTGGGGGAATGTGGTGAACTCTTGGTAGCCTTGGCAGGAGCAGACCAGCCGCCAGCTGCTGGATCACACTATGGCTGAGTGGGAGATGTTCCGAAGGAACCCACACATCATACATAACCATGTTGCATATATGCCATACAGATTACAAGATGTAATAGACAGTAATGGGAGATGGACCAAATAATAACTATGAACAGGGTATAGCTGTGCCATTTATGTTAATCTATGGCAAATTGTGAGCATTTTGTATGACTTTATCATTTTGTATGATAAACTATTTAGTAAAACATTCTCAACCATTGCATATTTGTTATAATGAAGAATTGGTGTTTTATTGTATGTATGTATATATATATATATATATATATATAGTCCTTGTTAAGATCTAATAATACCTCCACATTGATAATGCAACAGGAAATCTGGAAAACATTAATGGGTTTATCTGTCCCATCGTGATTAAATTATTATCTCTCCATATTGATAATACAAATACAATCTGGAAAACACTATTAATATAATAGGCCTCAGTCACAAACTGGTGGTGATATCCTGCTTCATGCAACCGTCACCTTACGGTTTCTACTGACACGCCCATATGTACAGTAAACCATCGAACAACGCGTAAAGTCTCCCATTAATACTGAGATACGTAGATTTTTTATTCACATATAAATTAATTTCCCTATCTACAGTATATTGTATATGAAATAAGAACATAATAAAATCATAAACATAATGATATTTACATATGCTAAATAAAAATATATTAAATGAAAAATAGCATGTATCTTTTCTTCACTTTTTCAGATGGTGCGTATGGTAGACTCATTCACGTGATACTCGCGGCCAAGTGATGTTATGCTCATACCACCACGCAACTTATCTAAAATCTTTATTTTTTCGGCTAACGTCATAACCTTACGACTTTTATTTTCTTCACTATCACTTGCAGATGCTTTACGTTTTGGTGCTGTACTGCTGTCTAAGGGTAATAGCAAAACAACGGTAAAATACGACAAAAACAATCCAACACAACTTCACTGACTTTAACGCGTTAGCGGGACTGAGAGAAAGGGTGATGCGAGGGGTGACGCGAGAGGGAGGAGAGTGTAGGAGAAAACACTAGAGCGCGCATTGGCACGCGTACAGTACTACTGTATTAATACGTGTTTGGCGGACCGTGTATAATCAAATTTTCCGCTTTCGGCAAATAATTGTTTGCATTTATTTTTCCGCTGGACAAACACGCGTTGGACGAGGGTTTACTGTATTCTCTCCTGGACGACGACAGCAAGTAACCATGTCAACACCACGGTTTGGCATCATCAACGTCATTTCACAAACATTAGTATAATATTGTCTATATAAGTACATATAAATATGTTTATGCTAGTATAACCGTGGATTATTCTTATGTGATTTTGATAATCAGTTACTGTTATTCAGATCGAAACTGTTAACAAGTTCTTTGTTTAACAATCGATAAGCCATTTCCCACTAACTCTCTCTGCCCCTCTACATCACTCTCTCTCACACTGTCTCAATCTTTTTCTCGCTCAATTTTAATTGCAATACGACGGTTTTATTCCTTTTTTTTATGGTATGAATTATACCTTTATTTTAGACTGTTTTCCTTTAAGCCACATCAAATAGATTTAACCCAAGATTATATATATCACTGATTATATATTCTTATTTTTCTGTCAATTCGTGTAGGGAGATAATTATAAAACCTTTTACAAAAATAATATATTCATCATAAAACTTCTAAACCAATTATAATGCAAATGAACTTTTGACAGTAAAGAAAATTTGTCGAAGAATAAAGATTTGACAATGAAACAATTAAATAAAATGCACAAGCAATTTAAATATGATTGTTAGCCAATTTTAGCATGGAATCGATTACAATGAAAAAGAAAGACACTTGATAATAAGACAATTAAGTAAAATGCACAAGCACTTTAAATTTGACTGTTAGACAATTTTAATCTACAATTTGTAGTTATTTAACCGAATACAGCTATATTGTAATATGCCAGATCATTAAAATGAATAAACGCATACAGTCTACAAGTTTAACTGAATTACCTTTTAGAACAACAGTTGGTTCTCTACCCGGCTTTTTGACCGTATTTTGTACATAATACAATTTCATAGAATTATTTGAATCCTATCTGGTTATTTGACAATTCCAATTATAATGTTTAATGCATGCCTTAGTTACATTGTTTACCTACTTCTTTTTGACAGTCGTAATTATTCTCTTGAGAATTTATACATTATAATCCTGTGTATTTTATATTTCTACCATTTTCTAACGGTGAATCAAGGACATACTATTTTCAAGTGTTTACCGACAAGAACAAAAAATACTGAGTCTGCGTTTTCTTCCGTTATAAAGGAATGACTATTTTAGCTTTGTGAGTAATTTACTCAATTTTATACGAACGATTTCGCTTCTAAGTGCTACACGCGATTTGAATTTATCATTACGGCACAATAAATGTGCAGGCTTCAACTAAAAACTCGTTTTTCATTCTTAAATGGAGAAATAAATCTAATGTTCTTATTTACATTCAACACAGGTTTTGTGAGAGAACATTATCTCAACGCTCTCATTTGGGAGCGTTTTCTGGCCTATGCCCCTGTTGCCGCGCGGCTGTCGGGCGTAAGATTCTTTACATAAGATTCTTTTTGATTCATCTTATTTTTTAAAGAATTATTAACCTTTCCAAAGGTGTAATTTTAACATGCCATTAAACTCGTTAATAATGTAACAATTTAATTTTAACGGAGTTTTCCCATTTTATACATAAATGAATGTTCAATTTTATAACGTCTTCTTTATTTCTTTGGAGTGAACACGGAACCCACGTGTCGTCTCAGAAACGAATTTCTTTACTTTAATGTAATTTTTTACATTAGTTATTTTCTTAGTTTCTGGGTAACCTTTATATGATATTTTTATCCCAACTTATTCAGAATTAAATAGACAATTGAAATCATGTCTTTTTCCCTAAATTGCACGAGTATTTAACATGCATGTGTTTTAATTTCCATGTACTTAAGAATTTCCAAATTGTTTCGTTTACACCCGAAACTATAGAAAAATGCCCCTCGCCACTTTGACGAACAATAATTCTTTAATTCTTTATTGGACCTTCGCTTAGCTTTTCGTTTGGTATTTATTCATACAATTCATTCCGTTTGCATGATCAGTTTTGTTTGTGGGTTAATTTATAACCAGTAATTAATTAACTTATTACATTATTCCCATATATATATATATATATATATATAAAATCGTGTAGATTTGTAAGTTAGTAAAGGTAAGTGTAAGGCCGCACACGTACTCTACAAACTGCTTTATTAATATTGTTACATAATGATTTAATATACGCGAAACTGGTGGGTGGGGAAGGGTAATGAGGGAATGTGGAGGATCTACAGATCTACAGAAGCTAAGGCTAACAAAGACCCTAAGATCCACTCTAAGGTTAGCCCGAGAGAAAGGAAAGAGTAGCGGGTTAAGAGAAGAGAAGAGAATAAGGGGTTAAGTAAGAGCAACACCTATCACTCATGGGTTAACATTCATTCAGAAAAAGAGGAAAAGTGTCTCACCATCATCATCCGCCGGCCACTGCCGACAAGTCAGAAAAATAGTCGGAGAGAATAGGAGAGGGGTGAAAGATGAAAAGAAGTAAAATAAGAACGCTTACAAACCATGCAAATACAGTCTTAACTCACTGTCATACCATGCAAACTACAAACATGCAAGAAAAGAGTTAGACATGCAAAAAAAAAAAAAAAAAGTAGGTAAAGTTAAACAAAAAGTGGGTTAGTTTACGCTATGAGCTACATCTACATTCGTGTTAGTCTAATTTTTTTTTTTTTTTTTAATAATTTTATTGCTGGCATCACACGCTGGCATGTCACAAGCTGGCATTCATCGTCAACAGACTCATCCTCGAGCACCACCACCAGAGCTTCTGTTGCTAACTTTGTTGTTTTTTAAATTAAACAACGCTAATACCTTTAAAATGTCTGTCAAGACGGTTCTTAAACATATTAACGCTGGTAGAATGAACGACTGACGCGGGAAGATTATTCCATTTATCAATTACTTTAAACGTAAAGAAGTTTTTAGCGATATAGTAATAAAACGCCTGCCACGCAACTTAAATCCGTTATTGCGAGTATTACTATTATCAAAAGTGAACAATTTGTCAAAATTTACGTTATCGATGTTATTAACGATTTTGAAAACTTCAATAAGCTCCCCCCTTAATCTCCTAGTTTCGAGTGAATACAAGTCTAACTCTTTAATCCTATCTTCATAAGGCTTATTGCGCAAAGACGGAATAAGTTTCGTGGCACGACGCTGAACCCTTTCTAACCTATCAATATCCTCACGCAAGTACGGGCACCAAAACTGAACGGCATATTCCAAATGAGGCCTGACTAGGGACTTGTAGAGGGGCAATATAATATCCTTCGATTTAAATTCGAAATTACGCGCTATGAAGCCTAACATCCTATTAGCTTTTGCGCAAGACTCCAGGCACTGGTTCCTAACCTTTAAATCTTTAGTTACGCGTACGCCTAAATCTACTTCCTCGTCAACGCTCGCTAACTCCTTATCATCCATCGTGTACGCGTAATTATTGTTGTGTAAATTCTATTTTTGGTTCAAATTCACTAGTATATAAAAGTTGTATTGTGGTATCTGTTCATATAGACTTGCATTAATCATAATAGAACCTTATTACTGTATAAGACTAGTAAACATGGAGTTCAATGCTGTTCACGATCATATTAATCGTTTATCTTCATGAACACGGACATCACATTATAATTAGGGGCCGTTCAAAAATTACGTAACGCTATTTTTGCTAAAACTTGACACTTCAGATACCCCAGGAACGTTCTGTAACGCTAGACTAGGCACCTCCTAAGATGTTATGTAAAATTTCCCCCACCCCACATCCCACACGTTACGGGACGTTACGGGCGGGGGGTGTCAGGTTTTAGCAAAAATAGTGTTACGTAATTTTCGAACGGCGCCTTACCTGTATGTCAATTTATACGTTGTTGGACTAGGTTGTCCACCCCTCCATCCCACCTTCCCCCAGTTGCGGTACCTTGACTATCGCTGCGGCGTTGCCACATGTACGGAGTCGCCTGTGAGGCGAGGAACATTACATATGCGGGCAACTGTACATTTGCGCTCATTATTCGTAGGACACTCTTGAGAACAGATAGCGACACCTGGCATATATTTGTTGTGTGTACTACAAACGGTTGTAACTTTTATGTATGAATCTGGGAATGAGTGAGCGCTGATTAGTTGGTTGACTCATTGTCAAATGTCTTTAAAACATAATTATTTCCATTCATCATTCTGGTTTACATATTACTAAGGAAACATAAATGAATAATTAAATATAAATTCAAGGAGGGATATATATATTAGCAAAGGGAATGTCAATAAAGTAAATAAAAAATGGTCTTGTAAAAACTAAAAAAGAACCTTCGGACGTGATGAAAGTGTTCATGGCATTGGCAAGCCTGAACGAACTGAAGTTTCAATGTATAAAAACAGAGCCGTTGGTAGGCATTATTTGGCCCTGAGCAAATTCCACGACTTGCCCCACTCATCCCCCCTGTATTTACTTAATGATTCATTTATTTACATTTAATATTGAACATATATTTAGATATTATTTTGTGTTATAACAAAGACAGAGCAAAAACCTGATACAGTATATATAAATACATATACAGGCGGTTTATGAATGTTTTGATGCATATTAAATTTTAATAACATTATAACATTACCAGATTGATGGGTATCTGCAGATTTCATACGTCACTGCTTAGAATATCTTCCAAATGGCAAATGGACGACAGCTGAATGGTGTATAGCATTGTTATATTTGGAGCAAATGCTATTTCTAGATCAGCAACACTGATATAGTAATAAAAAGACAGTGAGAGAAATATTATTTAGAAACAAAGAATATTTTGTGTTGAGGCAGCATCATAAATGCATATAATTTTTTGTCAGTGACGATCGGTGACAATTATATATAGGGAAGCATGCATAGCCTATTTTATTTATATATATATATATATATTATATATATATATATATATATATATATATATATATATATTAGGGTGTCACTTATTTTTCTACTTTTAAGTTTCCGTGCTCTGACCCCATCAAAGTCGCCATATGACGTAAAAACATTGTATACAAAGTTTTATTGGGATATTTTAATATTTAGAGGTCGCTCAACGGCTTCGAATTATTGGATACGAGATTCTCAGAAAGTGTGAATATAAACAATTTCCAAATGTATTTAAACAATTTATTATGTTCCTACATTAGCAGGAAGTGCACAAGACATTATCATAATGTTAAGATGAAGTATCAGGTTGTAACATAAATTCTGCTCGATTAGAAAACGGACGATAGATAATAGAATAACCTCAAGATAATGTGAAATAGTTTTAGAAATGTTGCAAAATACACGCGGCGACAGGTTCGCACAGGTTTTATCACGATACAGAATGACTTAGGCTGTGTAGGATTAGGCTAATGAATATTTTCTCTGGTGTTTTTCATACAATTACAACGCCACCCCTACGATATTACAGTAATTGAAAAAACATGGAGCCCACGAAAGAGCATATTTGACATGTGATGCTGTATGAGTTCCATAAAGGATCTGACGCTAGTGAATCCGCAAGAAACATTCAAAGAGTTTATGGGAATAATGATGTGAGCGAATGGATGTGTAGGAGATGGTTTGAGAAGTTCAGAAATGGAGACTTCAGTCTGAAAGATTATCAACGAACAGGACGACCAAATGAGTTAGATAAAGAGTTGCTGAAAGCAACAGTGGAGGAAAACCCAACCGTAACTGTAAGAGAACTTGGCCTGCAACTCGGCGTTAGCCATATGACCATTGATCGTCATTTGAAGCTGTTAGGAAAAGTAGTGAAGGATGGAAAATGGGTTCCGTATGATTTGTCACAAGCGAATCTTCAACATCGAATCGATATTTGCACATCACTGCATTCTCGGCAACTGGAGGCACCGTTTTTGAATCGGATCGTCACTGGCGATGAAAAATGGGTCCTCTATAACAATATTAAGCGTCGACATCAGTAGCTTAGCCGTGAAACAAAGCCTGAACCTCAACCAAGGAATGGACCCCCATCCAACGAAAATTTTGCTATGCGTTTGGTGGGATATGCAGGGAATTATTAATTTTGAGCTTCTGCCAGGTAACCAAACAATCACAGTCTACTGCCAACAACTCCAACGATTGAAGATGGCATTACAAGAAAAACGTCCTGCATTAATTAATCGCAGAGGTATTCTATTCCACCAGGATAACGCGCGCCCTCACACTGCTCGAATCACCACTGCCCAATTGGAAGCATTTGGTCGGGAAAAAATGCCTCATCCACCTTATTCTCCGGACATCGCACCTTCAGACTATCATTTATTCAGAAGTCTGCAACACTACCTAGATGGACAAAAGTTGCAATCCAGGGAAGCTATCGAAAACGAAGTGATCGCTTTTTTTTAACTCGAAACCAAGGGATTTCTTCAAACGTGGCATAAAAAACTTTTCTACAGGTGGGAGGAGGTTATACAGTAGAAAAAGAATGGAATTATATTGATGATTAATTTGTCATTATGTCATTTAATTTTTGTTGTGAATAAACTAAAAATTCGAGCAGAATATATGTTACAACCTTATACATTAACATCAGACAGTATCGTAATTATTATGATTAATCATTATTTCCACTCAAGGTATGCTTTTGTCCCCATGTCCACTGCTTGTGATGGTCTTCAACAACCTGGAGAAGAAACTGGAGTTGTTCTTCATCTTTGGTTAGGTATCCAGAAAAATCCTGGATGAGAGCAACTCCACGTTCAGCTAAGTCATTTGTTACAGTTAGAGTTTTTACAGTCTCTTTCGCAGTCTGTTAATGGGTATCCTCTTCCCATTGCTCAGCAGTTTTCTCCAAGAATTCATCTGGAAGGTTGAGCTTCGTGAACAATGATTTTGTGTTTTTTGTTGCAAAGTTTTCCAAGCTTTTTTTCTTTCACAGTATCCAGGTCAACAACCACACGCTTTGGAGGGTTTTCTTGTCCATCAACACTAGTCATATGCGATTTTTGATGTCAGGGAGGACTAAAAGACTAAAATAACACACACTAGTGCAAACGCATCCTACCATTAAGGCGACTGAAATGATACTGGCATGAGGCACAGAAAGGAAGCGCATTTCAATTTAGGACAAGTAACGACGCGTCATCAAAATTTTAATGGCTTTGAGCGACCTCTAAATATTAATATTTTCTCATGAAACTTCATAATCAGCTTTTTTACATGCAATGTCACATTTCTAGAGGGTCAGATCGAAACTTCTTGATGGCTCAATTTTTACCATACAAATAACTGACACCCTAATCCAAAGCTGGATCCTGTCTGCTTTGCAGATAGCTGGTGAGGGAAGATATATTTATGGGATCTCTTTGCGAGAGACCCGTTGCCCACGTCGGGCTAAAATCATGAAAAAGGAAAAAAACTATGGTATTTGTCATTTACCATTACTTATTCGGATAATAGTGGATTTAATTTTCCCAGAAGAGTTCCTTGTTCCATGCACGGTCTGTGTTTAACATATAATGTTCTCAGGGAACCATTCTGAGTTTGTGTATATATATATATATATATATATATATATATGAAAATTATTTCACGAAAGTAACACGTGAAAAATATTTATGATGAATAAAACCACGAAGGAAAGGAAACACAAAATGGTGCTCAAGCGCTTTCGTCTAATGACATCCTCAGTGTTCCTGAGGATGTCATTAGACGAAAGCGCTTGAGCACCATTTTGTGTTTCCTTTCCTTCGTGGTTTTATTCATCATATATATATATATATATATATATATATATATATATATATATATATATATATATATTATTATATATAAACTCACCTTAAAGATTGCCAAGGAAATTGTGAAAACTGCGAACATTGTATTGATAAGAAAGAGATAAATATAGAGGGCTTCAACTTACTAAGAGCAGATAGAACGACGAGACGGAAAGGTGGCTGTGCTATATATGTACGGGAAGGTCATATGACAGAGACAATAATAAGTAAATCAAACAGCTATGTGGAACTCCTAGCAGTGAAAATAGAAAAACTAAACTTGATAGTAATAGTCACCTATAGACCTTCAAGCACCCCAACCGAAAAATTCTCGGAGGCCATTCATGACATCAGAAAGTTAGTAAAGGCCATAAAACCTCCATCCACCAATATAATGATCTGCGGAGACTTTAACTTCCCATTTATAAAATACAAAAAGGTGGATAGGAATATATATATTCACCAGGACAAGGGGGGCACAAGAGAAGACCAGGAGCAAGCAAAAATGTTGATGGCTCTCACAAATGAGTTTATGCTGACACAGGAGATAACAGAAAATACCAGAAAAAATAACTGCCTGGATCTGGTATTCACGAATAACACAAACTTGATTGCTGATATAAAAATAACCCCAACCATTATCTCAGGCCACAACTTAATCGAGATATCAACAAATATGACGACAGCATTTAAAGACAATACACATATTGTGGAAAGAAGTAAATTCGGGGCCTTTAACTTAAACTCGAAGACTATAAATTGGGAAGCAATCAGATCGCACATGGCCAAAATAGAATGGAGAGCAATTTTAGAGAATAAAACAACTGAAGAAATGCTAACAACCTTGGAGGAAAAAACGCTGAGAATTTTAGAAAAATATGCTCCGAAATCACAGCCAAAAGGAAAGAGGAGCTGGCTAGAGAGGCAAAAGAGAAGACTATTCCGCAAAAGAAAGAGAGTGAGGCGAAGTTAGGTGACTGCGGAGATAATGACAGGAAAGCAATAAAAGAAAGACTGGAGGGTATCGATAGGGAAATACAAGCCCTGATTAAGGACCATACAGAGAGGGAAGAGGAAAAGGCGGTAGAAGCAATAAAGGAAAATCCAAATACTTCTATAGCTATACAAAAAGGAAGACAAAAACGCGCGCCGCTATTGGGCCCTTAAGGACGGGAAATAATGAACTAACCGACGATCCAAAAGAAATATCTGATACATTGAGAGCTCAATATGAATCAGTTTTCAGTACCCCAAAAAGTGACAAAGCGATACCTGACATAAATGCATTCTTTGAAGAGGAATTGCAAGGAGAGTACATAACAGACTTTGATTTTACACCAGAAGATGTAGCGAGAGCTATAGGACAAATGAAACCACATTCAGCTGCAGGTCCGGACAATTGGAACGCATTATTGATTAAAAACTGTAAAAATGAAATAGCTACACCTTTATACTGGATATGGAGAAGATCCCTAGACACTGGGGAAATCCCGAGCATCTTGAAAAGAACAAATATTGTCCCTATATATAAAGGAGGGGACAGATCTCAAGCAAAGAACTATAGACCAGTGTCATTGACGTCCCACCTCACCAAATTATTTGAAAGAATAGTCAGAGAGAAAATTTATGATTTCCTGGAGACACGGGAAAGATTCAACGAAAATCAGCTTGGATTCCGATCAGGTAGATCATGCCTATCACAACTAATAGAACACTACAACAATATCCTAGATGCATTGAAAGGAAATGACAACTACGATGTTACATACACAGATTTTGCTAAAGCTTTCGATAAATGTGACCATGGTATAATAGCACATAAAATTAAATATATGGGAATAACAGGCAAAGTGGGAAAATGGATCTACAACTTCCTTAGAGATCGTCTGCAGGTCGTCAAAATTCAAGGTATATCATCATCAGAATCGGAAGTACGCAGCTCAGTACCACAAGGGACAATACTGGCCCCACTCCTGTTCATAATCATGTTAACAGATATAGACAGCGGAGTAAACAGCAACAGTATAGTAACATCCTTTGCAGACGATACAAAGATCAGCAGAAAAATCAGTGATGTACATGACGTGGAGGCCTTGCAGAGGGACACGAACAAAATATACAAATGGTCAGAAGACAACAACATGTCATTCAACGCCGAGAAATTTCAGCTCTTGAGATATGGTAGAAAAGAAGAACTTAAACAGACTGCATATTATGCTCCAGATAGAGAGGAAATTCAGAGAAGCACGAAAGCGATTGATCTCGGGATAATAATGACAGATGATGCGAAATTCGAAACACAAAATCAGATAGCGATAAATAAAGCAAAAAGAGTCGCCGGACAGGTACCAAGAACGTTCAAGAAAAGAGACAAGACAGTAATGATTCCCCTGCTAAAAACACTGATTATACCAAAACTTGAATACTGCTCAGTTTTGACGTCCCCATATAAAAAGGAAGACACTAATAAACTAGAAGAAACGCAAAGGCATTTCACAGCCAAGATTGATGACTGCAAAGAACTCAACTACTGGGAAAGACTACGTAAACTAAATCTGTACTCACTGGAAAGAAGAAGAGAAAGGTACATCATAATCTACATATGAAAATGATCGTAAAACTGGTACCAAACCTAAAACTAAACCCAATTAGCATTCAAACAACACTGGAAAATAGGAAAGGCAGAATGTGTAGTGTTCCCAAATTAAAGGCCCGACAAGGGACCTCCTCATCCCTGAAGGAAAATAGTTTGGTTGTCAGGGGGCCAAGACTTTTCAACCAGCTTCCTAAGGACCTCAGAAACGTAACGGGGGTCAAAGTTGAAGTCTTCAAGAAAAGACTGGATGCCTGACTCAGGAGAGTACCAGATGAGCCGGGCGTGCCTGGCTATGTACGGTGGAGAGAGAGCAAGAAAGCAACTCGCTCCTCCACCAGGCCAGACCTAGAGGCGGAGCCACCAGCTTGACCTCCGTGTGAAGAGAGACCAACGCACGAAACAACATAAGGTATAAGGTAAGGTATAGTACACACCGATCTTTTTTATTTATATACTCCTGTTCTTCTTTGCAAATGCGTCGATTACTTTATCGTGAAAATCGGTTTTCTCCTTTAATTGAGTTAGAAGTTTCTTTTCAATAAAAAGGAGTGATAAAGAGGAAGGGCGGTCTTGTCCCTTTGAATTTCTGAGATGGGTTTTGATCCTCTTAAGGGCAGAAAAACTTCGTTCGGCGGATGAACTGCTGGCAGGAATAGTTAATACTAATGGACTTAGTTTATTTAAATCATTATAACCGCTACTATTCCAAACACTTTTCTCCCTTGAAAATAAAATACAAGGCCAGCAATAGCGCTTTAAAGTACTCTGGCACCCGCAAAGCCAGCTAAAATCTTCATATAACCGATCATTAAAATGACGCCTACATATTTTGGTTTGTGTACTTAATTTTTTTAAGCTAGGCGTAGGCCTACCAATTTTAATAATGTCTCGCTTTTCTTCAAGTTGTCTAGAACTAAACGAACAAGATAAAGTTTCAATTATACAGTTACACTTATTACACGCCATCATTATCTACCAGAGATAAAAAGACTGCATAATCCAGCCAAAGATTATTGAACGCACTGTAATAATCACAAATCAAATAAATAACTGAACACTGTTAAAAGTGCGCTCGAATTATATTTTAATTTGTGCACTTGTCGGGGCGTGGGAGGAAGGGGATGGGCAGCTGACGAACGACATTAACCTCAATATATCAACTTCACTTTGATTTACTCATAATTAAGCAAACTCTAATTACAATTAGCTTGTATTATTTTTTCTAAAAATATATTTTGTAATAATTGCCAGTTATTTAGTCATTTAATGTTATAAGCTCATTAATTAAGCGCTTTAAAAGGATTCCGTTAGCATAATGGCAGGAATAAACAACATTCTAAGTTGCTTCCACGACCCACTTTTTGCCTAAAGAAATGAATGCGTTATGGGTCTGTGTTTCCATCGGTGAATATTTTTTATTCTTTTAAAACATAATATTAATTCATCCCCAAGTATAGCGATCAATAATTTTATTGTATATCATTTATTACATTTATACTATCATATAAGCAGTGAAATTATCGGTGAATTGATAAAATTTTTATAAAACACGAATATAGTAAGTCAAACAAAAGAAGCAATTCTCAAGGTTGCTTCCACTGGCGCCCGTCTCGACTCAACAAAATTATTGCTCTCCCCCTCCTTTTTCAATGCACTGATTTGGATTTCGAGCATTTTGTATTAAAAAAATATTTGAAAGGAGTATAGCCTCGTGATAATTTATCATAATTTTATCGTCATTAATATTGTTTAACAGCGCTTCTAATCATTGAAGTGGGGAAGCAATGCTTCCATTGCTTCCATGGACCGAACGTCACTGTATTTTGTATTAATAAGTTCCATGTTACAACTTAAAATAATGTTGAACCACTTCAGCTGTGACTCTTGGCGGTCTCTCACTTCAAAGGAGAGAATTACAGAAAATAAAATTATTATAGTGATTCATATCAATAAACATAGAGCCATTTAAACGATGATATTTGGCAATTTTGCAAAGGTGTTACACATTCATAATTACTAATGTATTTGAGAGATATTTTTTACATGAACACAACAAATTTAATATCTTGTCCAGCCACCGTTGTTGTCTGTCTTCCTGCAATTGATGTGGTACAGAAGCATATTTAATACGCAGCCATGCTATCTAAAAAAGAGGCTATTCACTTATTACGCCCTGAAAAGCAGTGACTCACCTGAATTGAAAGCAGAATTCCTGAAAATGCGGCAAGATCTTATTCTGAAGTTTGAGTTTGCAGAGAAAATTCGAGACATTTTGGGCAAAAGTGGATGGGGAGTATCCATTGCTTGCTGAAGAGGCAAAGAAAGTGCTGGTGCCTTTTGCGACAAGTTATCATTGTGAAGCAGGCTTTTCAGCAATGATGGTCATAAAGAACAAACTGTGAAATCGGCTGCACATTGAAGGCAATTTACGCTGCGCTTTGAGCGAAACTGAACCCAAAATTCAGTCGTTAGTTCAACAGAAACAGTTGCATCCACAATTCACACAGTACAGATCGCCACACTCTGGTTCTCTGAGCAAAGAAATATCGTCCTTCTGGATTAGCTAAGTAAGGGTTGTGATATGAATCCCATCGAGAATATATGGGCCAATATTGTAAAAGTGTGGGAACCAACGGAGAAAAAACAACGGACCAGCTTTTACAACACACATTTAGTGAGTGGGAGGTGCTGAGGAGGAATCAACAGCTGGTATATAACTGTAGAAACCGACCGGAAATTCCTTTCCTCGCCGTTCGCAAACATCTGCGAATCACCAGAGTGCAATAAAAACACGTGGATTCAAGGAGAGAGAAGCAAATTGTGCTGGGTTTTTCCGAAATCGGCCCGCGAAAAACTATGCGTCTTCCCAGCCTATATAAGCCCGAGTTCACTAAAAATCGCTTTCACTCTGTTCGTTGCTCCTTCTCGTCGATCTCCACTTTCACGTAGCGCCATTCGATCGCAGCTGGCCTCAGTCCTTCAAGCAACAGTTCATTAATACACGAAGTGAATCACCACTTCAGGCGACCTACAATTTCATCCCGCCGGAAGCAAACATCACTCCACCGGCGTTGTCCTTCTGGCCCTAATTTCACTCATCCTTCACCACAATTCGATCGGCACCCTTTCAACAAGTCTATCAACGGGCCCTCAACACATACTCCTGCCGGTAGGTATGTACGTCCTCAGACCATTTCCGTCGAATCGCATTACGGTCAAACCTTCACGTAGGCCCTCTTCACTCTTCAGAGTTCTACGTTGAAACGTAGGCCGGTAAACCTTCACGTAGGTTTCTTCAACCTTCAGAATTATCTCCGTCGAAATCGCAGGTCAGAAAGCCTCTTGCATGCCCTTACTCGGCCGATAGTGTTTTGTTACGTCGTGCTATACTATTCAGGATTCAAAGCTGAAAAATCCACAAACTCTGCCTATTGAGTAGGCCCAAAAGTATACCCAAACAACTGGCAAACTAACTTTCCTATTACGACTACAGTAGGCACGTTCAATTATTTTACGGTATTCAATTATCTTACCATATTTGTATCCGCTTGTTTCATTGCTTATTTATGTATATTATTTTTACTTGCCAAGTCCGTTCACTGTCCCAACACCGTATTTTTATTATCTCAGTTATTGTTGGCTTAATTACTTATTATTGTGTGGTCAGTGCCGCATAACTCATTAACCTAACTAAATTAGTGTTTCTTGTCATTATTGTATTCACTTAACGCTTATACTGTATAGACCATCTCTCATTGCTAATAAATAATCAGTCATTACTATATACAGAATTGTTAATCACTGTAAACAAATAATTCATTTATTTTCCTAATTAAATAGAAAACAACAAAGTAATTTCTCTCTCCTAATTAAATATTGTTTGTTTGGGCTGTGCCCCGAACTGGTGACCCTAATTATTCATTTCAATTTAATTCATAAATTATAGTAAGCCTACTTTCTAGGCCACATCAAATTGGTCATCCGTAGGCCACTGTATAATCATGTTGCTTCTCTACCACCTCGACTGCAGAAAGTTATAGACAACAACGATGGCTGGACAAGATATTAAATTTGTTGTGTTCATGTATAAAATATCTCTCAAATACAATGGTAATTATGAATGTGTAACACCTTTACAAAATTGTCAAATATTATCGTTTAAATGGCTCTATGTTTATTGATATGAAGCACTGCAATAGTTTTACTTTCTGTAATTCTCTCCTTTGAGGTGGGAGACCTCCACGAGTCATAGCTGCAGTGGTTCAACACTTTTAAGTTGTAGCATGGAACTTATTAATATAAAATAACTATATGCATTTATGATGCTACCTCAATATAAAACATTCTTCGTTTCTAAATAATAATTCTCTCACTGACTGTTTATTACTATATCAGTGTTGCTGATCTAGAAATAGTATTTGCTCCGGATATAACAATGCCATACCAGTAGTATCCATTCAGCTATCGTCCATTTGCCAACTGGAAGATATTCTTAGCGGTGACGTATGAAACCTACAGATACCCACCAATCTGGTAATGTTGCAATGTTATTAAAATTTAATATGCATGAAAACATTCATAACCGCCTATATATGTATTTATATATATCAGGCTTTTGCTGTCTTTGTTATAACACAAAATAATATCTAAATCTGTGTTCAATATTAAATGTAAATAAATAAATAAATAAATAAATCAATTTGGAATTTGGTCAGGGCACAATAATGCCTACTAACGGCTGTTTTCTGTCAATATGCTGTTTAAAAGAAAAATAGGACTTCATCTTCGAATAGCTTGCTTATCTGCCAGTATGTTGTTACAGCCAAAATTTACCTTTATCCTCAGTATTATTATGCAAAAAAACTTCAGCCTATTGGGAATAAAAAACAAAACAGGTCAACATTAAATAATAATGATGTCACCAAATTATTAGTATTTAAACTCTTGTAGTCACAGTCACGTGGCATCTGTTCTAAATAGGCTACGAGAGGTCATTAATACAAATGGAGGATCTTTCCGTTTGACTGCCGCCATTGAAACATAAGAGGTGAGTGCCCCCAGCCTTCTTTACTTAGCCTTATAAGGCTAACTAACGAAAATATCACGACCTAACCTAACCAATCGTTAGGTCAACTGTACGACCTTGACGATTGGTTAGGTTAGGTCGTGATATTTTTGTTAGTTAGCCTTATAAAGCTAACTAAAGAAGGCTGGAGTTTAATTATGTTTCAATGGCGGCAGTCAAACGGAAAAGATCCCAAATGGAGGATGGATCAAGTATTGAGTAATTCTGTATAATAATGTTATGGTTGTGATGTAGTAAATACATATTTATTTACTTAAACAATTGTCAGTACCTTATAATTTGAACAT
Organism: Bathynomus jamesi; assembly: GCA_023014485.1. NCBI lineage: Eukaryota > Metazoa > Arthropoda > Malacostraca > Isopoda > Cirolanidae > Bathynomus > Bathynomus jamesi. The sequence goes on along the minus strand of JAJOZX010006264.1, from coordinate 187,939 downwards.
TATGTTTTGTATGTTCTTCACACTCTGGACTACTACTTACGCGTTTCGCGTAAAAACTCTATCCTACCCTTGGGTCACTTCTTACGCGAAATGCGTCAAGTTGATCTGGACAAGAATAAATGCAAAATTTCTGCGAGTATTGTCGTCTTGACGCATGTAGTATATTAGCTGTGACGAGGCATAGATCAATTTGACGTGTTTCGAGTAAGAAGTGACCCAAGGGTAGGATAGAGTTTCGACGCGAAACGCGTAAGTAATAGCCCAGAGTGTTAAGAAAATCCTTAAATTTACTTGATTCATGTTTATTTTTGTAATAAAAAAATGGACTATGTTTTCATTATCTCTCCATGGATAAACCATTTTCTGGATAATCATTTGTTGATGATGCATGGAATTTAAATAGAAATGTTATTGTCTGCAGGAAAAGTCGATACAACAACTTATCTTACACTTTAACTATAACATGGCCACATCAAAATCCAGTGTTTGAAAGTTTTTAAAGTTTCCCACGTTTGTGAAATAACGTAACTACTCTATTCCCTAAATTTAGGAATAATGCATTAATAAAATACATAGTCGTCCTTGCATTACCACCAAAACTACACAGAACAATATATTTATTCTGTCATTGGTTTTCAAAAAGTAGAAGTATTACCATGACAACACGTAAGAGGGGGAGGAGGAAAGGAAGGGAGTGAAGGTGGGGGACTGGGGTTTAAGAGGGACTGCGTTGTTTCCACATCTCGGAGAGGGTGGAGCGGAATTATTACAGTGGACTGCATTTTTAAAGAAAATATAGTATCGATGTATCAGTAATGAGTTCGGCGAATCCTGTGGATGGCTATTGTGTCTTCCCAAGAGGGTGGAGCGGAATTATTACAGTGGACTGCATCTTTAAAGAAAATATCATAGTATCGATGTATCAGTAATGAGTTCGGCGAATCCTGTGGATGGCTATTGTGTCCTCCCAAGAGAGCTACAAGAAAAGAAGTACCTCAAAAGGCCTTGCACCCCATACCGAGGAGGTACCAATGGCAACGGGTGCCAAGGAAAATTGTCTACACCCTCAAATAGTGTGCAAGATTTGGTCTAACCTTTTCTTGAAATGATCCACAGATGAACTGTTCACAACTTCTGAAGATAACCTGTTCCACGTGTCACAGATCTTATAGGTAAAGTAAATCTCACACACACTAGTCCTAAACCGTTTCAAATCCAACTTCCAACCATTGTTGCGAGTTGGGTTATCATTTAAACGAAACATGCTTCTAAAATCGACATCGTTGAACCCGCGTAAGAGCTTGAAAACCTCGATGAGTTGACTGTGCAGCCTCCGGGTTTCCAGCGAAAACAAGGTCAGGACGCGTAAGCGTCGATTGTAGCCCATATGCCTAACGGAAGGGATTAACTTTGTGGCCCTCGCCTGCACTCGCTCCAGCCTCTCGACATCTTTCCTGAGGGTGGGCGACCAGAACTGCACAGCATACTCCAGGTGCGGCCGAACCAGGGAATTGTACAGAGAGAGCACAATCTCCTTGTTCCGAAACTGAAATTGCCTCCTGATATAACCCAACAGCTTCTGGGCTTTCTTTTCCACCTCTACGCACTGTTTGGTAAACTTAAGGTCGTTGCTAATTAGCACACCCAAGTCCTTTTGCAAATCAGTGGCCTCGATATTACTCCCCAACATCGAGTAGTCCGACTTGGGATTGGCGTAGCCAATGTGCATCACTTTGCATTTACCCAAGTTAAACGGCATTTGTCATTTTTCGGACCACTCTCCTATCCTACCTAGGTCCGCACGCAGTTGCTCGATCGCTTCGGGCGTCCCAACATTGGCCCCAAGCTTGGTGTCATCAGCGAATTTGGCGATCCGACTGACGATGCCACCGTCGATATCAGTTATGTAAATAATAAAAAACAGTGGCCCCAAAACGGAACCTTGAGGAACCCCACTAGTGACCGAGGCCCAACCCGAACTAACCCCTTTAATTACAACCCTCTGCCGCCTATTCTTCAACCAGTTTTTAATCCACCTACCTACTTCCCCACCGATACACAGCGCGCGGACTTTCGCCATTAGCCGGCGGTGAGGTACCTTATCAAAGGCTTTCTGAAAGTCGAGATAAAGTATATCAATCGCCCTACTCTTATCACACTCACGCAACATGACGTGGAAAAACTCGAGCAATTTGGTGAGACACGACCTATGCCGTCTAAACCCATGTTGGGAGTCCCCAAGCAGCTTGTACGAATCCAAATGGTCAACGATCCTATCTGCTATTATCCTCTCTAATAATTTACCTACAACTGAAGTGAGACTAATGGGACGATACTTCCCTGGACTTTCGTGATCCCCTTTCTTAAAGATAGGGGTCACGTTGGCTTCCCTCCAGTCACCAGGCACCTGGCCCGTCTCCAACGATTTGTTGAAGACTGTAGCCAGGTGGGGAGCAACCTGGTCGCGCACCTCCCGCAACACTCTGGGGAGAAACTGGTCTGTCCCAGGAGCTTTAAACGCGCTCAGTTTGTCTATTCTATCGGCAACGACTTTCGCGGTACATCGAATACTAACCAGGCCAGCACTTCGTGCCTGACGCCTGGCTCGGGGATGACGCGGGTGTCCTCCCTGGTGAACACTCCCGCAAAGTACTCATTAAGCACATTAGCGATGTCCGCGTTGGAGGTCCGCAGAACGCCGCTTTCTACTATTAGTATAACTGAAGAACTCTTTAGGGTTCCCCTTGCAGAGGCTTGCCACCTGGTGTTCTTCGTTACGTTTCGCTAGCCTAACCTTCGCCTTCACTTCCCTGCACTGGCGGACATACGTCTCAGTGTTCTCATGGGAACGATTGGCCTTCGCCCTCCTATACGCAGCTTTCCTATTTCGGATAGCAGAAGCGATGTCACGACTGAACCACTTAGGCTGCATTGAAGCAGGGGTGATCGATTTTGAGGGTATGGCAGCAGACTGCAGCACCATAAACTCGTCCCGGAATGCACTCCACACTTCCTCAACATCGCCACCGACCTCTAACCCCATCTCACCTACGCTATTCCGGAGGCCAACAAAGTCCGCTCGCCGTAGATTGAGCTTACTGCCTCTAGAGTCACTACGCTTCACCCGAGAGAGAGAGAGAGAGAGAAGAGAGAGGAGAGAGAGAGAGAGAGAGAGCAAAAAACCCACCCTGCAGGAGGGATATTTTGCTAGTTATTCACACTCCCATTAAGGCACGTGGTTAATTTCAATCTTTATAGATATAATGAGCACAGCCATCGTCATTAATAATAATAATAATAATAATAACAAAAATATAGAAATTCATGGTCAACTTGTAATTTAATATAATATACTATATCTGGATTAAAATTTGGAATACTCATATTTGTTCCTCGCATGCGCGGGTGGACCCGCGCATACGCAGAGCTCTGACCTACCCCCTTATTACACTCCTCTTGGTCCTCTCTTGGTCCTCTCTTGATCCTCCTCTCTTGGTTGAGATCAGCCCTAGGACCTAGGAGTTGTTAGGGAACAGACACAGAGTTTTGCTCTTTTATATATATATATATATTATATATATATATATATATATATGTATATAATATATATATATATATATATATATATATATATATATATATATATATATATATATATGTATATATATATATATATATATATATACACAGTGTGTGTGTATATATATGTACTGTATATATATACTGTATATATATATATATATATATATATATATATATCCCTGGGGATAGGAGATAGGAGATTTAAAGAATCCTTTCCACCTGGTCCAAACGTGTCGTAAAAGGCGACTAAAAATGAAGGATGGTTGCGGGGGGGCTGGAAACCCCTCCCACCTGTATGTAACTTTCCACAAACAGGAACGGTCAGAGAAGGGGCATAGCGGGGGCTTTCCCGCGACAGCTCAGGCTGAGGTTTCTGAATGTACGTGAATTTGGTCAGGATGATAAGAAGGGAGCGATTGGTGCTCTGTTTCGTGAGAGAGGCTTGGAGGTCCCTGCCTTGAGTGAGACAAAGCTGAAGGGTAAGGCTGTGGAGTCGTTTCGGAATGTTCGGGGGTCAAGTCTGGGGTTGGGGAGAGGGTAATGCCAAGGGAGGGGATTTCGCTTCTCATATGTGATGGGCTATGGGAATGTGTGAACGCGTTTAAGGAAGTGAGTTCAAGGCTGATGTGGGTTAGAATGAAAGTGGGCCAAGAGAGATGGGTGATTGTTAGTGCGTATGGACCTGGGAACGAGAAGAGTGAAGAGATACGGAATGCGTTCTGGGACGAACTGGGTGAGTGTTTGGGTAGTTCTGATGCGAGGGACCGAGTTGTCGTGTTAGGAGACTTGAATGCGAGAGTCGGGAATGTGTCAATTGAGGGTATAGTTGGGGCGCCTGGCGTGAATGAAAGTGGGAAAGGTTAATTGAGTTGTGTGCTGAAAGAGAATTGATAATTGGGAATGCATCGTTTCGTAAAAGAGATGTACATAAGTACACGTGCGTGAGTGATGTCCGAGGTGATAGGGCACTAATGGATTATGTGTTGATGAGATCTGCTAGGGGGAGGTTTTTAGGTGTGAATGTGTTCAGAGGAGTGGCAGGTGGAATGTCTGACCACTTCTTGATGGAGGCGAAAGTGAAGGTTTGTGGTGGGCGTGGAGTAAGAGGGGATAGTATGCCTGTGAGAGAGGTAGTGAAAGTGAGTGAACTGAAGAAAAGGGATTGTGAACGGATCTATCAGGAGAGACTAGATGAGGAATGGTGCAGGGTGGGAGAAGGTGAAACAAGGGGTTTGTAGAAGAGGAGTGGCAGATATTTAGTGAGGCGGTGCTGAAGTGTGCAACTGAAGTGTGTGGTGTAGGGAAGATTGGGGTTGGACATAAACGACGGGGTAGTGAATGGTGGAATGTGTGGGTGATTGGGAGGTGTATAAGAGGAAGCGGCAAGAAGTAAAGAGAAAAGTGCCAGAGATGAAAGAGAGCAAATGAGAGATGGGGTATTAGAGTGCCAGAAAATTTCGGGGAGAACAAGATGTTTTGGATAGAAGTAAATAGTGTGAGGAAAGTGAGAGGGCAGATGAGCATCACTGTGAAAAGAGTCGATGGGGAAATGATGACAGATAGAGAAAATGTGAAGACAAGGTGGAGTGAGTATTATGAGGGACTATTGAACGTGTCGGAAGATAGGGAAGCAGATGTGTTTGGGCAGAGAGGGGTGTGTGAAAGAAAGAAGCTAAGAGTAAATGTGAATAAGAGTAAGGTTATGTGGTGCTGTGAAAGGGAGGTTCGTGAGCGACTGAGTGTAAGTTTGTATGGTGAGGAAATGGAAGAAGTGGCATGTTTCAGGTACTTAGGGGTGGGTGGGGCGAGGAATGGGACTATGGAGGCGGAAGTGAGTCACAGGGTGGAAGAAGGGGCAAAGGTACTGGGTGCCCTAAGAAGTGTTTGGAAGGAAAGATCAGTGTCTATGGGTGCGAAGATGGGTATGTATGAAGGTATTACAGTGCCAACAGTGTTATATGGATGTGAGGCTTGGGTGGCGAATGCGAAGGAAAAGAAAAGTGGCTGTACTCGAAGTGAAATGCTTGAGGACGATCTGTGGGGTAAGCCTGATTGATAATGTTTGTTTTATTGGGGTTGTTTAACCTCCTTCGCAACATCTAGGCCATATGACAGAGAGAACCTGCAGCTTTACGTGGGGTCCGTACCATGGGTCGCTACATAATCTGGGCGCAGAGGACAGTCTCCCATCCAACTACTACCCAGACCCAATGTCGCTTAACTTCGCTGATCTCCAGGAAGCGGTGTTACGATATTGGCCACGACGTGAGAAACATTGTTATCCATGAGAAGTGTGGGAGTCGAAGGAATCTTGTGGAGAGGACAGATGAGGGAGTGTTAAAATGGTTTGGGCATATGGAGAGGATGAGTGAGGAGAGGATGGTAAAGAGGATTTACGTGTTGGAGGCGGAGGGGGAAAGGAGTAGGGATGAAGGAAGCTTTGGGTCAGCGGGGCTTGGACATCTGGGAGGGTGAAAGACGCTCACTAGATGGAAAAAAGTGTCATGCCAGCTGCTGAAGTGAATGAGAGCGATTGAGGCGCTTCCTGCCTGTTCCTGACGTGACCTCACTGCGGTGGGAGAGGCGTTTGGGTATAAAAAAAAAAAAATATATATATATATATATATATACAGGAACAAAGTAGAGGCAGGGCCACCAGCTTGACTTTCGTGTGAAAAGAGAGATATGGGGGGTTCGGATGCTCTGTTTAATTAGTAAAATAAAAGCAAAGTGTATAAATGTAAAGTGCAAGTAAGTAATCTTGTTTGGGGCATATTTTCACTGGTTATATTGAGAGATTGAAACTTTATACGTGTTTCCATTTCTGACGATGAAACATTATTTGCCAAAAAAGTTTTCGTTTTAAATCCTATAAAATTATTTGACAAGTAATTGTAAGAAAATTTACTAAAATGTTTATAGAATAAACTTTATCACGATTTCCTTATGTCGTTTTTAAAGTTTTCACTTCAAATAAAAGTCTGAGTAATTCTTTTTTAATTCCACACTACATGTAAAAATTTATGGCTTTTAACCCAGTTTAAAAGAGTTACTTATTATTTCATTATTTTATTATTAATGCGTGTCTCAAAGCTAAATTCATCTCTCTTTCTCCGTGACGAAGACGCTTTGTATTGTAACAACTATTTTTTCTTAATTAAAATAAAATGACCTTTCAAAGATGTCCACAGACGTACTTACAGCAAAGATAAAATCGAATCTTTCTCAGTTCAAATTTAGTCTTTGCAAACCATTTAGAGAGATAAGTCGCTTCAGATTACTCTTTTATACTTCTGAGCCAGAATATACAAAGGACACTAAACAACAACAAGCCAGCTGGTCCCTACTGGGCTGTCTGTTTGAGAAGGTTAAAAGATGCAAGAAAATTTAAAGACAAGTAAAAGGTTTAAAGCAAAGAAAAAAAAGAGGTTGAAAGGAAGAAAAGGAATTTAAAGATAAAGTGGAACATTTTAAAGTACGGAGGAGGGAATCCAAGTGAAAATTCTACAATACTTTTATGCGCTAACAAATGCTTCTAACTCGGGGTTTAATGCAAGATAAGCATCTAGTTTTTTGAAAGGATTGGATCGAATTACTTTGAACTATGGTAGCTGGTAATCCATTCTACAAATTAACTATAAGATTGAAGAGAAAATATTCAGCTTCATTATCATTAAAATGTTTACCTACTAATTTGAGACCATTATCTCGAGTTCTATCTGCATTTTTTAAGGTGAAATATTTTTCGGCGTCGACATTATCAGAACCTTTAATCCTTTTAAATATCTGGATTGGATTAAGTCAACTCGGATCCGCCTTTTCACGAGTGAGAATAAATTTAACGTTTCTAAACGGGCAGTGTATGGTTTGTTTTTCAATTTGGGAATCAACTTTGTAGCCTGTCGCTGCACTCTCTCCATTCTGTCTATGTCCTGTCGTAAATATGGGGACCAGAACTGAACGCAGTATTCCAGGTGGGGGTGTACTGAGGAATTATATAATGTTAGCGTTGTTTTCTCCCACTTAAATTCAAAGGATCTACCAATAAATCCTAAGATTCTATTTGCTTTTCTGGCAGCTTCGATACATTACTTACTCGGTTTAAGAGTGTTGGCAACAATAATACCTAAATCTTTCTCTTCCGTAACACTCGTTATTGTCTTGTCGCGCATAAAATACTTTTCTTTAATATTGTTTCTATCGATATGCAATGTTTTACATTTATCTATATTAAATTCATTTGCCAAATTTCTGCCCACTCAAGTAATTTAATAATATCTTCTTGAATCTGCAAACGTTCTGCCGCTGACTTTGTTCGTCCCTCTAGTTTGGCATCATCTACAAATTTTGAAATTATACTTAATTCCTATGCCGATGTCATTGATATAAATAATAAAAAGAACTGATCCCTGAGGCATGCCGCTAGTCACACTTTTCCAGTTAGACGCTTTGCCATTAATGACCACTCTTTGTTTACGTCCACTTAACCAATTTTCGATCCATTTGAGAACATTACTATCAATTCCGTGAGAATGAAGTTTAGCTGATAACACAGGTCAACAAAAAAACATTTTTTTTTCGTTGCCAAGGAAATTCGTACGAATTTAGGGTATTTTGGGGTTGCTGAATTCCAAAATGAAAGTAGTTTTTCCGATTTGGCTCTAGTTCTTGAGATAATGAATACCCTCAATTAATAGGAAACGTAACCATAACGCGTGTATATGGGAAACTACCGGAACATTCTAGATGGTGAGACCGAATAAAATGCCATTATGTATTTCATGTGTTTACTTTTGTATGATTTGAGACAATTTCAATGCGATTTGTAAGTAGGCTCCGCCTGAACATTAAATTTTTTGCATTTTTACGTGTTTCAATGGGGTACCAATTATCTCATAAATTAGAGCCAATCTAGCAAAACCGATGTCATATTCGGAATCAGCACCACAAAGTTACCCCAAAATCACTCTAATATGATTGGCAATAAAATGAGTGTTGACCAGTGATAATCTATGCGGCACTTTATCAAATGCTTTTTGAAAATCGAAATATATAGTATCTCCTGTTTTATTTTCGTCACATATGTTTACAATATCATTAAAGAAATCGGGCAAATTAGTAAGACAAGAACAATTTCGTTGAAAGCCATATTGAGAATCTAGATTAATTTATTAATTTCTAAGTGATTAACTATTTTGTTCCGAACGATCGTTTCCATAAGCTTACCAACAACTGAAGTCAGACTAATGGGACGATAATTTCCCGGAAGCAATTTATCCCCTTTTTTAAATAGTTTGCAAGTTTCCAATCGAATGGAACTTCTTCAGACTGTAACGATTAATTATTATTATTATTATTATTAATTATTATTATTATCATTATTAAATATATATGTGAGAGGAGAAACTATTGCGCTGTTCATTTCTTTAATTACCCTAGGGTAGAGCTTATCTGGACCTGGGTTTTCATTAGGATTAATTTTATCTATGACCGAGAGTACTTCAGTTTCACTAATTGTAAAATCGTGAAGCTTTAAATGATCACCACTGAGCATGATCACGGAAACGGGAATGCTGTTCATATTTTCGTTAGTGAAGACGGAAGAGAAGAATTTATTTAAAACTTCCATCATTTGTAAATCATCGTAAACATGATTATAGAATTCCTTCGAATTCGATTTAATTTGGTTCACTCTATATAGCTCATAGGTTTCTTACTTTTTCTTATAAGTTTTTTGCTTAATTTTCTCAAGAGCTTGTAAGCATTTTCATCGGACAAATTATTTGTTTCTTTAAATTTAAAATACGCGTTCCATTTTAACGTTAAGCTGCAGTACTTTTAATTTCATCATTCCACCATTTAGGTTTAACAGACTTCGCCAGTCTCTTTATACGTAATGGGATATTACTTGATTCTAAACATTTAAAATAATTATAAGAAGAAGTCCATGTGCCATTAATATCATCAGGCGACAGAGCCTCATTCCACTGTTCAACAACATATTTGTTCCAGATGATCGTTGTTGTTTCCTTTGCATTTTTCATCTCTGATTACGAAAATGATAAAGAAATTTTGCTATCATTTCAGGTTTTCGAGAAATTTGGGGCTCAATTCTTAACCAACTTTGTATATAGATGAAAAATTTAACAAATTATTAAAACTGCATCTACCCTAAAGCTGAGCGTATCCCAGCAGAAAATGTTTTGGGTAATGTAGGATGATGTAATTTCTGCCCCTGACACGTTCAAACCTGTCGTAACATGTCGATTTTCCTTCTGTGTTATCTGTCCAAACATGCCGAGTGATTACTGCTGGACGCTAATAAGGGAAGCCTCAAATGTCACTTATAAGCGAAAATCATGAAGAAAAAACATTTTAAGTAAAAAACCATTTTAATATTGTCCTTGTGTGTAGATTATTCTATTATATTCGAATATAAAACATGATTTTCTCAAAACCCTGACGTGATAGCCAAACTTCGTAGTCATTTTCGTAATCAGCGTGCAAAAATCTATAGGAATCACCAGATTTCATTTGAGAGAAAAGAGAAAAGTTAAATTTGTTGAACTTATTATTGGTAGAAAGTTTCAATTTCATGTTACGAAATTTAGCTCTTTTAAAATCCAAAATGTGTTTCGGGCTTTCCGAATTATGAACATTAATTTTAATTTCAAATGTAATTTACCTATGATCACTGGCGGAAAAGTAGTCTCATATAGAGATATTATAAATTAAGTCTAGGTCTGTACTTGAAACTTAATCTATATGTAGAATGTTGCGTTCTCTAGTGTCTTCCTTGACCATTTGAAAAGTGAATTTTCGAGCAAACCTTCGTACAGTCGACGACCGGAATTAGACTGTAAAAGACTACCACAATCGCTGCAAGGTAAATTAAGATCTTCCATAATAATTATCGCATCATGTTCGCTACTTACATAAATAATTATGTCTAAATTATGTATACGAAACCAATAATTAACTTCTTTCTTGAGTTGGCTTTAATTTTAACAAACGTCGCATTTATATTATCAATTTCTGCAGTGCTTTTAATTATGGATTTTAAGTGTGACTGAACGTATAGTACTGTACCACCACCCTTTCTTTTTATTCTATCATTGTTAAACAGCTCATCAGTAGGGATATGATATTCCTTAACAGTTCATCAAATTTAAATCTTAAACTTATGAAGCACATTTATAAAATCTAAAGTACTGTAGTAGAATCTCGAGGTTCTTCCTGGAGGCAATCGTTCACTGTAAGGAAAATTATGTTTGACTGGTCGCTTTCGTAGGAGTTACCCCATTTTTTTGCTTGAAAAGCCATCTTAGAACTATGTGATAGTCTACCAAGACGAGCTGCTCCCACGCCATTCAGGTGAAGACCGTCACACAAAAATAAACCCTTTTTATTTGAAAAATGACTCCACAAATCGATGAATTCAACATTTTCCTGTTAGCAATGGGAGTTAAGAATATTATTCATGTAGTCGACTTAAGTCGTGATATTTTCGTTAGTTTTGACAGTAACTACTACAGCCAGAGCTGGGCAGTATTTAAATACATTTGTATTTAAATATGTATTTTAATACATTTGTGTATTTAGAACTGTATTTATAAATACATTGTTTTTCATGTATTTAAATATAGTATTTAAATACTTTAATGAGTATTTAAATACAATGTATTTAAATACTCAAAATATAAAAATGTAAATACTTTTACTGGTTTAATACACGTTCTGTACTAGCACAGTACGACGCGTCGACAGTGTAGTACAGCATGGTTCATGTTTCAACGTGTCAGTTCAATCAGTTGTACTTTGGCTTCGCCCACAACTCTTCGTCTTCGAGGTCCTCTATTGCACCATCTGCAGACATGAATGTATTGGCATTTCTACAAGATTCCGATCGGACCATCAACAGTTTGGGAAAACATCCTCTCATAAAAAGACTGTTCCTCCGCTATAACACGACATTACCATCTTCGGCACCGGTAGAGCGAATATTCTCATTCGCGGGAATCACTTTGACTGCCAAAAGAAACTCTCTTTCAGACAAAACTTTTGAAAGATTGGTTTTGATCCGCAGCAACCGTGAAATAAAAGAGAATTCGTAAGGTGCCTTATGTTTATGTTTACGTCTTATGTTTACGTTTATGTCTCATCTACTCATTAATTGTTACTCATTTTGCAATGATATAATGAGTATAATATGTCACTGGTTGAACATCGTAAGTTCTAAGTTCTTTTGTTTTTGTTTTGTTCTAAAAAGGGAAATATATAATCGGAAATTAGATTGTACTATTTCTTTATCCTTTATCAAGCATTTTATATTGTTGTTACTCATGAATTAGTGAATGCATATGTTAAAATTTGTATGTATTTAAAATGTATTTACAAATGTATTTAAATACAATTGATGTATTTTGTATTTAGTATCTAAATACATTCGTAAAATGTATTTAGTATTTAGTATTTAAATACATTTCTCCCATGTATTTAGTATTTAAATACATTCAATGTATTTATTGCCCAGCTCTGACTACAGCTACTGTGGTTGGGTACGAGTTGACTCTGGTGGGTACGAATTATCTTGGGTACGAGTTGACAGTAACCCATATATAATAAGAGGTTAATATGCAGTAAATACCATGACCTGCGTTTCTAGCAAGAAACCTAACCTAACTAGAAAAGCTCCAAAACCGGCGCGACGGTCGTACCCAACTATGGGCAATAGTAGCTGTAGTAATTACTGTCAAAACTAACGAAAATATCACGACTTAACCAACCAATCGTCAAGGATGTACAATTGACCTAACTGGGCATTCAGTTAACCTAACTAGTTGGTAGAGTCTAGAGTTTGACGGTCCCTTAGCCATGACTTGGCACGGGTATCCAAGGCCGGGTCCGGACAAAAGCCCCCTAGGACAAAAGCCCCCTGGAAAAATTGCTGGGTAGGGCAAGTCAGGTGTCACATCTAATCTGAAGCATCAGTTCCACTTCAGCTACCGTGGTGTTAAGGTTATGGGGCTGTTAGTTTGAATCTACACGTCCGTCAGTTAACTACACACACACACACATATATATATATATATATATATTGCATATTCATAACTAACTATGGGTCTTTTCCGTTTGGGGGCTAGTAGCGAATTTTAATGAAAATCGGTATACAAATGTGGTTTTGGTCACTGATTTCAAAAATAACTTTCTTTTTTTGGAGAAATGAAAAACAAACATGTTAGAGCACTTTAAATAATTAATTTAACTAATAATTTAATTTAACTAGCTTAAACTAGTTACAGAGGATTGTATTAAATTTAGCCAGTCACAAATTGCTACTGTTTATGAAAAAGTGCTCTAAGTGTGGGAAAGTGTGTTCCTTTGATAAAAATACCCAGTTCTTTCGTTGCCAAAAGCGTCGGTCAAACGGTAAAAAGTGCAACTTTACGAAGAATACGTCTTTTGAAGGATCCCGGCAGATCTGTAAAAGCAGCAGAAAAAATCAAGAATTAATGCCCAGTTAGGTCAATTGAATGCCTGGTTAGGTCAATTGAATGCCCGGTTAGGTCAATTGAATGCCAGGTTAGGTCAATTGAATGCCCGGTTAGGTCAACTGTACGCCCTTGACGATTGGTTCGGTTAAGTTATGATATTTTCGTTAAAAACACATTAATTATTTAAAGTGCTCTAACATGTTTGTTTTTCATTTCTCCAAAAAAAGAAAGCTATTTTTTAAATCAGTGACCAAAACTACATTAGTCTACCGATTTTCATTAAAATTCGCTGCTAGCCCCCAAACGGAAAAGATCCTAAAGCAGGACTGTTCGGAGGCCAATGTCCTAGGGGGCTTTTGTCGTAGAGGGCTTTTGTCCTACACTCATCCAAGGCACTTCGAAATTATCCATCTATACACATAAAACTGAAATTGGATAATGTTTGTTTGTTTGTGTATGTGCTCATTCCGAGAAATATTATTAAAAAAAAATAAAACTGCCCCTGTTGATTGTTTAAGTGTGGTATTTTTACCAAGGGCTTCTGCTAGTCTATATATATATATATAATAAGCTAGTGCTGTCTGTCTTTCTGTCCCACCCTTAAACACGGAAACGGCTCCTCGAGAGAAATAATTAGAAGGTAAAAGTTGCTTAAAATTAATCGAAACTTGCAGGAAAATTATAAATAAAGCTGAATTCAGATAATGTTTGTTTGTTTGTGTATTGCTCATTCCGGGGAAATATTATTACAAAAAAAAAATTGTCAACTGTTGATTGTTTAAGCGTGGTATTTTTACCACGGACTTCTGCTCGTAATAATATTATTTAGGTAACGAAAACTGTTTTGGAACATTAAGTAAAATAAAAATTATTTCATTATATAATTTTACAGTTGGTGTGACAAACATATATACGTGTACATGGTGGTCCAAAAGTCAGCCCACCCTGATCGAGCGAGCCGGCGCGGCGGCACGCAGGTAACCGATCGCCCACTCCGGAGTGGACCAGAGATTCAGCGCACTAGTGATGTTGTGTTGTGTTCTATGTTGTTGCTAGAGTGGTACAGTCTGTCATAATGTGTTCAATTGTTTGTGGTGTGTCCTGGCACAGGTGGCAGGTGTCGTCTGTGGAGTTGTCTAGTCTGTGTTTATATGTCTGTAAGTTCGGATGATGTCCACATCGGAATCGTGCTAAGTTAACTCGATCCGATCTGCTCAGGCTGGTCTCTGACCTGTCAATGGGTTGCGGCTTCGCACCTAGGACCGCATTCGGACCGAGTCGTGTCACTGCTTTGTGGGTTAGGTGTGTATATGTGTATGTGTGTGTGTTTTCTTTACTGTGTGATGTCTGTGGGGCGTGGTATGGAATGGAGTATTTGGTTATAATGTCTCTCTGGTGTTACCTTAATGGTGCGAGGTGTTGGTGCATGATTATACATGTAGTGGCAAGGGTGTTGTGGGTTAGTTGTCGCTGCTGCCATGAATTGTGTTCCCCCTCATGTGTAAATGTTCCCTAACCCTCAGTATTTTTGTTTCTGTGTGCAGGCGTTCTATTGGTTTTCTCTGAGTACATCCTGTAATGATACGAAGTGCATTTTTTGTATTGTCTGTAAGGTGTTTATGTGTGTGTTTGAGATAATGGGTGCCCAGCATGGGCATATTGTTTGTATATGAGTGATGGTGTTTCGTGCTGGTGTCCAAAGTTTGTGCCTATTAGTACCATAAGCGTGTTAAGTCTTGACGTACATTTGTTTTTAATGTCCTGAATGTGGTTTGCAAAAGATAATGATGTGTTGTATGTGACCCCAAGTATTTTGGTCCTGTGAGTGTGTGGAATGTTGGTGTTGTTTAGTGTAATCTGTGGAGTTATCTGGTGTTCTTTTGTGTTGCTTGTTAGCAAGGTGATGGTTGACTTTGTGGGTGCTACATTGAGTCTATTGTGTGTGAGCCAGTCTTATATACTGTTTATGTATGTTTGTAGGTTATTTGTAGCGGTGTCGATGTTGTTGTGGGTGGATGTTAGAGTGATGTCATCTGCATGTGATGATGAGGTAAGCTTCTTATCTATGAGTGTTGGAATTTCATGCATGTATAAGTCGAACAGTGTTGATGAGAGAACAGAGCCTTGAGGGACCCCGTTCGGAAAAAGCTTGTTTATGGATGACTTGCCATTAAATGTGACATGTGGGCATCTTCCTGAAACATAGTTGTTCAGCCACCTTTTGGTATTATTGTGCATGTTTGTGTTGAGTATTTTGTTTATGAGAGCGAAGCGTGGGATAGCATCCAATGGTTTACTAATGTCTATTGTTGCTAATAGTGTACGTTGAGCTGGTCGTCTGGAGTTGATGCCATCCATGATGTGCTGCGTGAGGTTAGTGAGTATTGTCGTGGTTGAGTGGTGAGGTTGAGTGGTATGTGTGGGTTGGTGATTTGCAGTGTTGGGCACTAAAGTGTTAATCCGATAACAGTTAATTAACGAAGTTAACTTTTTTTAACGGACTATTAACGGAAGTTAATTTCCATTTATCGTTATCGGACCAGTTAACTTCAGATAACTCGATATTTAGTCTGTTAAAGTCCGTTAACACGTTAACTGCGAGGAGTCATTCACGGAAGATCACCGCTCCGCGAATGAATTCAAACCGCCATAACTTCAGTCTGCCAATTCCGTCCTCTGCCGCAGTGGAACGGCTCTTCTCTCTCGGCAAGGACATCCTGAGGCCCAAGAGGTCAAGACTGGCAGTTGGGCCTAACTTTGAGAAGTTGGTCTTTCTGAAAGGCAACCAGCACATTGTGTCATAGTCTTTAATAAATGTGCCTAAAATTTAATTTTACCTTTCAGTTCCCGCCATAATAATTCTCTGGTAAATTAAAATTTAGTTAATGGTTAGTGGTTACAAGGGTTTCAAAACATGTAATCAGTACATTTTTTATTAAAAATAAAAAAAAAGTTATTAAGCAAAAAAGTTGCAAAACTTTATAAAAATACAGTTAAATACCTATTTATTGTTGGATTTTGCATAAACATTTTCTATGGGTTTTAAAGCTTTTTTCCTTGATTTTTTTAAATGTTAGTAAAGAAATAGTTATCGTTAACGGATTATCGTTAACTTCCGTTAACTTTGTAGTAAAATTATCGAATTATCGTTATCGGAGTTAAAAATTGGGGTTAACGGATTATCGTTATCGAAGTTAACTTTTTGGTTAACGGTGCCCACCACTGGTGATTTGTAAGATTAGTCTTTCTGTTACTTTGGAAGGTGTGCACAGTAAAGTAATGGGTTTATAGGAAGCTGGTTCTGTTGGATTTTTGTTTGGTTTGAGTAGTGTAATAATTTTACTTTGTTTCCATATGTCAGGAATAATACAGTGTTGGTATGAATATGTGCTGATATTTGTGAGAGCTAGTTCTCTCTGTGGGCCCAAGCGTTTATGGTGTATGTTAGATTTGTTGTCTGGTCCAGTAGCCTTCGAATTCTTAATGTTTTTGATGATTTTGGTGGTCTGGTCTGTATTGAAGGGTGTAATGGTCGTGTCGAGTCTGTAGGTTTTCTTGTGTCTGGCTGTCTGTCTACGTGTTTCTGGTTGTTGTCTGTTTAAGTGACTTATCTTTGCGTAGTGATTAACTAGAATGTTAGCTTGTTGTGGATATGTTGGGATATTATTTTGGCTGCGACAGATAGCCGCGTGTGAGGTGTGAATGCCGCTGTTAGAGTGGGTAATACTGTTTATAGTCTTGTATAGCCTGGATATATCTGTGGAGTGGTTTAGTGTTGTTATGAATTCCCTAAATTCATAACGCTGGGTTGCTGGTGGGGCGTGGTTCAGATTCCACGTTAAACTGTAGGTCAAAGGTGGAGTTAAAAGCTTGTCCTTCGTCAGAATGAACAATTCGGGCGGAAGCTAACCAAAGGTTACCAAAGGTTATACGTATATATATAAAGGGTGATCCAGAGAAATGGGACCCAAAAGAAACCCCTGTAACTCTTAAAGTATAAGTCCTTTTATAAAATCATATGCATCATTCGAAAGAGGATAGTTACAAGTTTGTACAGGATTGTATAGGTTTTGACAATACAAGACAAGATAAGATACAAAACAAAATAAAAGTGTTAGTTAAAACTAACCCTTCAAGATGACTGCATGGACTGTGGAACAGCTGCGTTTCATAACTGAGCAATATTATGAGCATGGAAGAAGTGTAGTTTCAGCTCAAAGATTTTTCAAGACAAATTTTCAGATGTCAAAATCACCTAAGAGCTGAAACTACACTTCTTCCATGCTCATAATATTGCTCAGTTATGAAACGCAGCTGTTCCACAGTCCATGCAGTCATCTTGAAGGGTTAGTTTTAACTAACTTTTATTTTGTTTTGTATCTTATCTTGTCTTGTATTGTCAAAACCTATACAATCCTGTACAAACTTGTAACTATCCTCTTTCGAATGATGCGTATGATTTTATAAAAGGACTTATACTTTAAGAGTTACAGGGGTTTCTTTTGGGTCCCATTTCTCTGGATCACCATTAACCTTGGTTTAGATTCCGCCCGAATTGTTCATTCTGACAAAAGTCAAACTTGTCAGTCTAGGGTGGAGTGAAAAAAATCAAGTGTCAAGATCAAAATTGAGGGGGTCTAGATAGTTGTCTTTTGTCCAGGATTAAATTTTAAAACCGATTTTGGGTGGTTACATACAAAACTGTGACTGCTACCGGCCAATTTATACAAATCGTATGTGCACGCGACCAAAATTTGAACCTAGTGACTTATGCAGTCATCTTGAAGGGTTAGTTTTAACTAACTTTTATTTTGTTTTGTATCTTATCTTGTCTTTATTGTCAAAACCTATACAATCCTGTACAAACTTGTAACTATCCTCTTTCGAATGATGCATATGATTTTATAAAAGGACTTACACTTTAAGAGTTACAGGGGTTTCTTTTGGGTCCCATTTCTCTGGATCACCCTTATATAACCTTGGTTAACCTTGGTTTAGATTCCGCCCGAATTGTTCATTCTGACAAAAGTCAAACTTGTCAGTCTAGGGTGGAGTGAAAAAAATCAAGTGTCAAGATCAAAATTGAGGGGGTCTAGATAGTTGTCTTTTGTCCAGGATTAAACTTTAAAACCGATTTTGGGTGGTTACATACAAAACTGTGACTGCTACCGGCCAATTTATACAAATCGTATGTGCACGCGACCAAAATTTGAACCCAGTGACTTATCTCGGGTTCTGGACATGATAGAAAGACAATTTAAAAATTGTTTATGATATATTTTTTACGTCTGAAGCAGATTAAGACATTTGAAGATGGCTGCAGGGTCAATAATGCATCAAAAAATCCATATTTCGTCAATTTTGCTCAAAAAATGCAATTTTTCGGCCCTTTTTCTCCAAATACTTTGTTTTTTATTTGAAAATATATTTTATATTTTTTTTTTCAGGTTGAATTTATAGAATTGCTAAAGACATGTATTTTGATAACCTTATTACCAAAAAATACTGCATAGTAGGATGTTAAGACGCAGTGACACAGTTAAAATTCTTGATGGAGGTCACAGATTTTGAAGCACAGACTCATTCCCCAATGGAAAGCTTCCTCTTGGTAAAAATGTCATCCAATGTGTAATGGCAGAGAGAACTGGACAACCAGACAAGCAGCTAATACGGTTGCACTAAGTCTGATTGAACACTGGATTTGGTGCAATGTCTATCCACTTTCACGACCCAGTGTCACCAGCAAGATTCAGGATCTAGTCAAAGAATTTTCGAGGTAGACTCAAATTTCAGTCCTTTATAAAAAGATTTAAAATATGTCATACTTCTGTTTGTGACAGTAATTTTATTAACATAATCATGTGTTTCAGTTATCTGCAAATCATAAGAATGATCGGTAATAAATTCTGTTTTGACTAGAACTTAACTTAGGCTTTATAATTGAAATTTGCATTCACAACTTTAAAGTTTCGGTAATTTTGTAGGTTTGAGAGATATTGAAAAAAGAAACGTGGTGACAAGTTCCGGAGTGATCTTTCTTCCTTCATTGAAACAACTTCCAAGTTGTTTGACATCTTCTGTGAGGACTCAAATCGGAGAAGAGCTTTGGAACATTGAGGACCAGAAAACAGCTAGAATAGGATGATGCATTGGTTTTAAGGAACACCTTACATCGGCAGACATCAGATACAAAAGGAGAGGAGTACAGCAGGAGCAAGCAAAAGAAAATAATTGGTGAGTTTGATCTATATAAATTAAAAAACTTTAATGGCCACCAAAAATCTGGGTTTCTTGAAATGATTGTGCTACAAATTATAAAATTTTATTTATGCGTCTTTGGTAAACTATCTTGTATCATAATTATACTGTATTTTATTATCCCAAGGGAAGAGCTCAGAAGAGTTTTTCAAGTTGTTCCATCAAGCTCAGCAGCAATACATGACAGTGATCTCGACAGTCATTCAAGTCAGGGCAGCCTGGAATCACATGATGAAACAGCTGGTGTCAGTGAACAACAGGAATCCAGGACAGAACAAAATAGGAAGAGTCTACCAAACCTCGCTCGGCAGTGTGACAGGTATACTGTATAGTCAGGGCCGGACTTTCACCTGCTGAGGCCCTAAGCTATATGAAATTTGAGGCCCTTCTCTAAAAAAATTCGGGTAAAAAAATTTAAAATAATTATTACTATAATTATTATTTTTTATATTAATGTTAATGATAAAGAAAAAATAAATATATATATATATATATAATTTTTGATGAATTAGTGTTAAAGAATGAAAACTAATGATAAAATAAAAATATATTTAAAAAAATGAGGCCCCCGAGGGTGTGTGGCCCTAAGCTATAGCTTATTTAGCTTATAGGTAAGTCCAGCACTGTGTATAGTTTAAAATATGGGTATGCTTTGAACACTCTTGTTGCTCTGTTGACAATACCTTTGAAAAAATGATTTATAATCCATGTAACTTGCTAATAGTTAGAGTCCAAATCTTGGACACTGCTGTCCAATGAACATCTTGTTAGAATATTAACTTGATATAAAATAAATGTCTTTTACCAGGTATCAAGTAAGTGACAGAGTCGGAGCAGCAGTTGCACCAGCAGTTTTAGAGGATTATGGAATTATCACTACTACTGATAAGATGAACGTAATTGACAGGTAACAGTCCAATTATCTTGTACATTAGTGCCTGATTCAAATCAAGTATTTCACAAAAAGGCATACGTTTCAAACAAGTGTTGAAATTTAAATATTGTTAGTCAAAACCTATGGAGCTTGCTTAAATAACTGTCTTTAAAATTGAGTAAATTGGCACTATGAACTTTGCAGGAACAAGCTGAGAAGAGAAGTGAAAAATATCGTAAAGCCATAACAAAAGAGGAGGATAAATTGTTTGAATTGGTGGATGCTATTTATGTGGCTGGTTGCAAAGATGCAACAATGGTGACAGTTGAAGTGAATGGCAAATATTATAGAAGAACTGAGTTGGAAGAGCACTATGTAATTGTAGGAGAACCTGGTAAGATTTAAAATTTTGATCTTGAGTTTGCATTTTGTAACAGATATTACTCAAAATATTTAAGATGAATTTTGGATATAGAAATTGGAAAATAGATATAACCCTGAAATATCTAAAAAAATGTCTCTAATTTCTGAATACTATTTCAGGTGATTTCTACTTCTCACATGTGACTCCAAATAATGGCAAGGGGTCGACTATTGCAACAGAGATATACAAGGCCCTCAAAGACACTGAATTACAAACCAAACTTGCCATGATAGGATCTGATGGGACTAATACAATGACCAGTTCAAATGGTGGAGCTATCAGATGCCTGGAAGAACTGCTTGGTAGACCTTTGCAGTGGAGCATTTGCCTACTACACTGTAATGAGCTCCCCTCCGTCACGTCTTTGTTACTCTGGATGGAACAACAAAGAGCCCAGACTCATTTTCAAGAAAGATAGAGGTTGAACTTGGTGGAAGTGTATCTCAGTGGGATGTGATTTCATTCAAGCCAATTAGGAATTCAAAATTTTCAGTCATTCCTAACAAAATACTGGAGGATCTCAGCACTGATAAGTATTATGCTTACAGAATCTCTATGGCTGTTATGCTTGGCTATGTTGATCCTTATCTTGAGCCCCTTGAAGTTGGACCGATCTGCCATTCAAGATAGTTGACTCTGATATGTAGACTGTAGAATCCTCAGATTTTATACATCTCAAAGGAAGCCTTCCAAAGTTCTGGTCACACTTGCAGAGTTTTGTATCTTGGTCTATTTTACAAGTTGGTTCCAGATCAAGGAGGAGTATCGATGCACAGATAGTGCTAAGAACTTTTATGATATGCTCCAGAGAATCCTGAAATTTCCTCACAAGGAAGCCAGGGAGATATCCCTAATAACCCTATACCGAAATGCATACTATACTCACCCTGAGAACGTATTAATTGCCATGCTTGCTGATTCAGACCCACAAATCTGCAACATCGCAATTAACAAGGTACTTTTGGTCAGAGGGAATGAATCAGTTGAAACAGTGATAAACAATGACTTCGAAGGTGGTGACCTGATTGATTCAGATGAGGATATTGAAGTCCCAGAGTTACAGCCTGACTTGAGTGTTGTGAGAGATGGTAGTGTCAGAAGATTCATGGTGCCTAAAATCGATAACGAAGCTCGAGGGTATCTCAAAATGCTAAACCTAAATTCACCTGACATTCATGAACTCCCTATCATAGCATCTCTAACCAATGAAGAACTCATAAACATAAGAAAGGAAGCACTGAAACTCAACCAGCCTTGTCATAATCAGACTGTAGAGAGGCACATTAAACTTGTAACAAAGGTTTCCTCAACTGTGGTAGGATTTGAACGTCGTGATGGCATTATTCGACAAAAGGTAAAATCAAGAAAACTGATGAAAGTGTTCAATACAAAAATACAATATTCTGAAGCTGTTTATATGATTATTTTTTATTACTTTGTTTAATGAGTGATACTTTAGATAAATCTTAAGTTGATTTGTAATAGTTTCAGTAGAAAATTGTACATATTTACCACAAATTGTCTAAAAAATATGCAAAAAAAAAAAGGCTGAAAATTGCAATTTTTGGCCAAAAATAATATAAATATTGATTTTTTTGATGCATTATTGAGCCTGCAGCACTCTTTCAAATGTTTTAATCTGCTTCAGAGGTAAAAAATACATCATAAACAGTTTTTAAATTGTCTTTCTATCATGTCCAGAACCAGAGATAGGTCACTGGTTCAAATTTTGGTCGCGCGCAGATACGACTTGTATAAATTGGCCGATAGCAGTCACAGTTTTGTATGCAACCACCCAAAATCGGTTTTAAAGTTTAATCTTGGACAAACGACAACTATCTAGACCCCCTCAATTTTGATCCTGACACTTTTGATTTTTTCACTCCACCCTACAAGTTGTCACTCCATCTTAAACCCACAGTTTAACGTGGAATCCGAAGTACGCCCTACCAGCAGCTCTACCAACCAATTTCTTGATTGTGTGGAAGGATGAACAGCTGGGTTTTACTGTGTGTTGTCTGCCGTCACCAGATCTCGATCCCGGGGCCAATGGATTCGCAGTGAGCGACGCTAACCACTACACCACCGAGAGGCATATATATATATATATATATATACACACCTTTGGTTAGCTTCCGCCCGAATTGTTCATTCTGACGAAGGTCAAGCTTTTCACTCCACCTTAGACCTACAGTTTAACGTGGAATCCGAACCACGCCCCATCAGCAGCCCAGTGTCTTAACCACTAGGCCACTTAGGGTACCCATTTATCTACCAACCACTTTCTTCATTGTGTGAAAGGATGAACAGCTGGGCTTTGCTGCGCGCCGGCTGCCGTCGGGTCTCGAACCCGGGGCCGATGGATTCGTAGTCAGCGACGCTAACCACTACACCACCGTTGCGCCCGGTTATATATATATATATATTATATATATATATATATATACAGAGCCGGCCCTAACAAGTGCGGGACCCTAGGCATTTTGATAATACGGGGCCCCACTCCAGAAAAGATTTTAGTTCATAGTAAAAAGGCAAAAAAAATAATCTGAAGTGCTATACATTTATTGTAGATATCTGTCTAATAATATTAAGAATAAAAAAAAAAATGCTTTCATTAAGAATACTAAAAAAATACCATACTTTATAAATTTATAATATATTTTAAAGACTAATTTTTCTAATCTTCCTTTCTGAAAATTCCATTAAAAGGGGTTCAAAATTTAAACCCCTTGCTTCTTCATGTTCAATTGACAATATTCCAAGGTTATTTAGCCTATCTTGGCCCATATTAGACCTTAAGCAGTTTTTAATTAATTTTAATTTTGAGAAGCTTCTTTCTCCTGATGCTACCGTCACAGGAATTGTTAAAAATATTCTTAGAGCAATCAATAAATTTGGACAGCAAGAGGCTATACCATTAGATGAAATGAAGTCAAGAAATTTTAAAGGCTGTCCTATTAAATCTGATGGTATCATTGGTCTCATAGCCTCTACCTCTTCACCAAGCATAGGGCCATCTATATCTGAGAAGTTTGATGTCCCAATGGAGTTTATTTGCCCAGCCCCGCTGGCAGCGCGGGGCCCTCTTAGGCGCGGGGCCCTAGGCGGCTGCCTAGCTCGCCTTGCCCTAAGGCCGGCCCTGTATATATATATATATATATATATAATTTGTTTAAATATTTTGTTGAGACTGTGTAAACGAATGATAGGAATTTACTCCATCTCATGTTACAAATTTTTTCGCGCAATGTCTGTTCCCAACAGATGGGATATGAATTTTTGCTCCTTTAATGATGTCATGTTTCAACTTGTTTAAAATTTGCTTTTAAAATCTCTAATTTAAACTCCTCAAATATCAACTCTTTTTCGTTGAATTTAATGGCTTAATGGAACTAAACCACTTTCTCATATTGCAATGTCTGTTTTTTAAATCGGCATCAACTTCATGATAATGAAGAAAAATAAACTAACTAAATAAATAAATATGTGTGTGTGTGTGTGTCAGACGTCGCGCACCATAGGCTTTCATTCCGATTCAGTGAAAGCTGTCATATATTAGCGTATGGTGCGCGACTTCTGAAACACCCTATATACAAGGTGCGGCATAGTCGCTTTACCGAGAATGACCGGATGGTGTTTTGGGTTCTTATTTCTTTGACGACACTGTTAATGTCGTCAATTATCTGGAAATGTTGCAGAATACGGTGTTACCTACACTTAGAAACCATCATAATTTTGAAAACACAATATGGCAACAAGATGGTGCTTCACCACATTTCGGGAGAAATGTTCGTGCATTCTTAAACGATAATTTTTCAGAATGGATAGAACATCGTGGGATAGTCGAATGGCCTTCTCAATCACCGGATATAACCCCCTATGATTATTCAATGTGGGGTATAATCAAAGATAGGCTACGGCCAGAAACCTCAGGACTTCGATCACATGAAGACTGATACGCCAAGAGTTCGAGACGTTGAATAATAACAAAGAACTGTGTCGTGCTATTTGTTGTTCAGTGGTTCAAAGATGTAACGTGTGTATTGAACATGATGGAGGACACTCTGAACAATTTCTGTAATAAATAATAAATCTTATTCTTCACAAGATGATTTCATTATTCTCGGTAAAGCCACTTATGCCGCACCCTATATATATATATATATATATATATTTGTCCATAGAATATATTTTAAAGTTGTATTTTGAATGTGTTTGTGACTTGATTAATAAATACCAATACATTTGTATATGACATCGAGAAGGGGACAAAACCTGAAATGCATCTTGCTCCTGATGAATCATGCACGAGGGATTATGTAAAGTCGAAACGCACACAAAATTAAATTTGGTTACGAATATACCTCCTCCACTGGAATAAAACAAAATAATGAGCATAGAGATTGCAATGTCCCTCCATATGTAAAGTTACGGAAAAAATTCGTCAAATAAATCATTATCTCAAAAAATATCCTGAAAAAAATGATTAGCTCGAAAATTTTATATTTCTTTAAATATGACTTAATTAAGTAAGTAGAGTAATGGGGGTAGTTTGGGGAGACGCGTTTGGGGAGGCGCGTTTGGGGAGACAGACATGGATCAATTTGAAAATTCCCCCCCTCACCGTCCTTATAAGGTGTCTTTCACGGTCTTAAATAAAATAAATAAATAAATAAAAAAATTAATTAAGAAAAAAATTAAATTAAAAAAAAAAGATTCGTCTTCACCTTCCTTCAAAAAAATTAAAAATAAAATAATCATCGCCTTGGGAAAAAAAAAATCCACTTTCTTGGTCTTTCATGAGGCGGACAAAATCAAACAAGCAAAAACAGACAAAAGCAAACAAACAAAGACAAAGACAGAGTTTGATACGTAATTTTGAACTTATACCCTTAAACATTAGAAATGAAAACTTAAAATAAATATCTGAAAAAGGGTTTAATAGACATGACGAGTGTGTGTATCGACCTCAAAGCATATTATTATATCCTAATATCACAATACCTACTCATTTGCAATTCCGTTTTCACATGTTAACAAATTGCGAACATCACAAATTAGAAACTCAGACTAAACATATTTTAAGTCAAACACAATTTCTTTGTTTAATATTTGTATTATATAAAGATAAGTAAAAAATTAAATAAAATTAAAATTAACATTTTATTTTCAATTATAGGGGTAACTTTTGCTTATCCAAATTAAATTTAATTTATTCTACATTAATATGAAATGAGGCGAAATGAAATGAATTGAAAAGGCTTATTGGCAAACTATAGCCCATATGATAAAAATTAAGATACATTATGTAGTTTAGCCAACATAACTATTATTATTTATCATCAATTACCATCTCAAACATTATTATTTGTACGAGTGAATGTTGCAAATATATATATATATATATATATATATATATATCTAATAAGTTTTACTCATTCAATGTACAGTATTTGCATAATTCTTTGCTAAGTACGTGAATTGTAATCGGCAAATCAGTTCACAATCTTGCCATATTTTTCAGACTAATTAATAATAATAAATTTTAAATGTATGTAATATTTTTCTAGTAATTTAACTGTAACGAGAAATATTTATTATTATTATTATTGTTACCAATTATTGACTATAAATTACACAGGCCTGCGAGTGACAACTTTGTAAGAGAGATCTTTTTTCTAATAACTGACTTTATGTGACTCAATCACATTTAAAATGAAATTAAAGGTTTATTGGCAGACTATAATCCATACGACAGAAACTATTATTAAGTTACATTATGCAGTTAGACTAACATACATGCGTTTAGCGAACATAGCTATTATTATTTACCATCAATTACCATCAATTACTATTTTAAACATTATTATTTGTTTATCATATATATATATATATATAATAAGAATTTCACAATTAAGCACGTGAAACGAATGAATGATACACACTATATATATATATATATATATATATATATATATATATATAATGTATGTATGTATGTAAAATAATAAATAATAATAATAATAATCAGGGGCGGCTCGTGGTAATTTTACTTACGCATGCAGTCACATGCATTACAGTGTAGTACATATTAGATAAGCTGTATTTTGTCTTTTATGGTATTCTTATGAGTTATGTAGTAACCGAGGATAGAATCAATATTATATTAATAATATTAATAATAATTTTAACCTTATTTTTTTAACTTAAATAATAATTTTAAATTCATTGAGTATATTATTTACGCATGCAGTGCATGCCTTGCATTCATTAAGAAGCCGCCCCTGGGTCACTATGTATGTATATGTATGTATATATATATATATATGTACGTATATATATGATCTCGGGATAATAATGGCAGATGATGCGAAATTCGAAACACAAAATCAGATAGCGATAAATAAAGCAAAAAGAGTCGCCGGACAGGTACTAAGAACGTTCAAGAGAAGGGACTGGACAGTAATGATTCCCCTGCTAAAAACACTGATTATACCAAAACTTGAATACTCTCAGTTTTGACGTCCCCATATAAAAAGGAAGAAACTAATAAACTAGAAGAAACGCAAAGGCATTTCACAGCCAAGATTGATGGCTGCAAAGCACTCAACTACTGGGAAAGACTACGTAAACTAAATCTGTACTCACTCGAAAGAAGAAGAGAGAGGTACATCATAATCTAAATATGGAAAATGATCGAAAAACTGGTACCAAACCTAAAACTAAACCCAATTAGCATTCAAACAACACTGGAAAATAGGAAAGGCAGAATGTGTAGTGTTCCCAAATTAAAGGCCCGACAAGGGACCTCCTCAACCCTGAAGGAAAATAGCTTGGTTGTCAGGGGGCCAAGACTTTTCAACCAGTTTCCTAAGGACCTCAGAAACATAACGGGAATCAAAGTTGAAGTCTTCAAGAAAAGAGTGGATGCCTGACTCAGGAGAGTACCAGATGAGCCGGGCGTGCCTGGCTATGTACAGTGGAGAGCGCAAGAAAGCAATTCGCTCCTCCACCAGGCCAGACCTAGAGGCGGGGCCACCAGCTTGACCTCCGTGTGAAGAGAGACCAACGCACGAAACAACATAAGGTTCATAAGGTATATATATATATATATTATATATATCAGGTCATTCCATAAGTAATGTCGTTTTTTAGATCGGAATTTGAAGGACAAAAAAAAACTCGACTGAAAATTTTTAATCTAGTATATATTTTCCATCGGAATCAATGACACTCTGCCAACGTCCTACAAGCTTTTCAATGCCATGTTTATAAAATTCAGGCGGTTTTGAGGCAAAAAACGTACAAAGACTGGTGTGCAGGTCATCTTAAGAAGTATACTGTTTCTCGTCAAGATAGTTTTGCAGACTCCTGAAGAGATGATGACCTGAAGGCGCAAGGTCTGGAGAATATGGAGGTTGTGGAAGTTTTTCCCACCCAAGCTCCTCAATTTTTGCAGAAGTGATCCGAGCAGTATGAGGACGTGCGTTGTCGTGGTGGAACACGATTCCTTTCCGATTAACCAAAGAGGGTCTCTTTTCTTTTAGTGCAGTGTTCAATCGATCCAGTTGTTGACAGTAGACTTGAGCGGTGATTGTTTGGTTGTGTGGTGAGGTTTCAAAGTGTATTACACCACCTTTATCCCACCAAACACCAAGCAACACCTTCCGAGGGTGAAGATTTGGTTTTGGCTGTGGTGTTGCTGGTTCTCCGGCACAAACCCACTGTCGACGGCGCTTAACATTCTAGTACAGTATCCACTTTTCATCACCAGTCACTAAACGGTGCAAAAACGGATCTTGGAGTTCACGAGAATGAAGAGCTATGCTAATGTTTACCCGCACCCTCAGATTGTCGACCGACAATTCATGTGGCACCCATTTTCCTAACTTAGGCACTTTCCCGAGTTGTTGCAAATGTCGATGGATGGTGGACGGGGATGAATTGAGTTTCTGGGCCAATTCTTCGACAGTTGTTGAACAGTCTTCTTCAAGTGCGGCTAACAGCAGGTCATCATCAAACTCAGCAGGGCGACCAGAGCATGCTGCATCTGTCAAACAGCAGTCACCATTCCTAAACTTTTGAAACCATCTTTGACATTTCCTCACATGCAGAATATCGTTGCCATAAACGTCCTGAATGTTTCGCGTTGCTTCAATAGCAATATTCATTTTTTTGAACTCGTAAAGCATTATATGCCTGATATGCTCTTCTGATACCGCCATGTTTATGAGGGGTTCACATAAAGCAAAACACACGTCTTCACTGGTCAAGGTCTGTAAAGTATGTAGCGAAACACGATAGATCTCCTCTTAGATATAACCTTCGGAAAATTTATGCTTAAACCGAGTAGGACCAGTTTAAACTTAATGTATCTTAAAAAACGACATTACTTATGGGATGACCTGATATACAGTATATATATATTATAATATTATATATATATATATATGATGAATTTCACAATTAAGCACGTCAAACGAATGAATTATATATATATATATATAATATATACAGTGCCCGCGAAAAGTATCCGATCACTCAAGAAAATACAATATTTTCCCTTAATATTCAGAGACACGTAATTCACTTTCTATTTGTTCTAGCGACATCTGGTAACTTTGAGGTTGCTCGCTGATATGAGAGCTATCCAACGCATTCTCAAATTAGTGTTCTGGTAGCCTTCGTTGCGGGTGGCTGTGTCTCAAATTTGTCAGATTTCACTGTTTGTGTAAATTTCTTGATTTTTTTTTTTTTTTACAGAAAGTGGTGTAAATAAAATTTATATATAATGTTTGCTAAAAAACAACTTAAGAGTGATTGTCGAGGTGCTATTGTTGCTTTGCATGCATGTGGGAAATCACAGAGACAGATAGTTAAGGAATTAAACATATCCCAAAGTACCGTTAATTTATGGGTTTCACGGGCTAAGAACAATGGTGGCCTAACCACGCCAGTCCCTAAAAAACGATCTGGCAGACCGAGAAAAACAAATTCGCGAACAGACAAACTTATGAAACGTTTAGTATTGAAAAACCCAACAATAACTGCGAAAGAAATAAAATTTAATATGAATAATTTGTTATCTGGTGTTTCTGAACGAACTATCCAGGAGCGGCTCCAAAAAGAACTCGGATTACCATCTCGCCATGCTGCTAAGAAACCGTTCATTAATGAAAAAATGCGTAAAAAACGTGTCGCATTTTGTAAAAAAATACATTCATTGGACTGTTGATGACTAGAAGAAGGTTTTATTTAGCGATGAGTCGACATTTTTGACATTCAGAAGTTGTCCAAAAAGGTTCGCCGGCCTATTGGCTCAAATAGGATGGACCCTAAATACACCCTAAAGACAATGAAACACCCTCCAAGTGTGATGGTTTGGGGTTGTTTCGGTTACTATGGGCGTGGAAACTTATATTTTCTTCCGAAGAACACAACTATGAATGGTGCACGGTATTTAGCAATGCTACAGGATAAACTTCTAATGGCAATGGCAATCCAAAGGACAAAAAACATACATGCATGATGGTGCACCATGTCACAGGGCCAAAATAGTGACAAAATGGATTACTGACAATAAATTTGATATTTTGGATTGGCCTGGTAATAGTCCAGATCTCAATCCGATAGAAAATCTGTGGCTAATAATAAAAAAATAAGGTTGAATGCCACGACACTGGCTCAGTCGAAAAATTACAAGAGGCCATCAAAAAGGTATGGTGCAAGGAAATATCAGTGGA
This sequence comes from Bathynomus jamesi, assembly GCA_023014485.1. Classification (NCBI taxonomy): domain Eukaryota; kingdom Metazoa; phylum Arthropoda; class Malacostraca; order Isopoda; family Cirolanidae; genus Bathynomus; species Bathynomus jamesi. Next base: position 157,561 of record JAJOZX010006264.1, on the reverse strand, counting down.
AGTTTGTCAAAACTTGATTAAATCCATGCCAAAACGTCTAGAACAAGTCATCCAAACCAAAGGACAGATGACAAAATACTAATATAAGGTTAGTATACATTTAAACATTGTTTTTTATGTAAAAAATACAAATTTCAAGGGTGATCGGATACTTTTCGCGGGCACTGTATATATATATATATATATATATATATATATATATATATATATATATATATATCAGACTTTTTAAAAAGATTAGGATGAACATGCAGATACATGCAGTTTATATTTCATAAGTTCAATAATTATCGATACGTCATCCTCCATTGTCATATAGAAGCCAGTTAGAATGCATCTACAGTATTTTAACCATTCATCTCACAAGCTACATCAAGCTGTGTGATGAAGCTTTAAAACTACAGTAAATGCAAATATGTTAGCCTCATCTGAACATCCACTTAAACATTATTACTAATATTGATTTATTGTTATTATATATATATATATATATATAATATATAATATATATATATATATATATATATATATATTTAGTAGAAATCCAATGACAAGGAGAAATGTAAATGCCATGAAAAGTCTTCTTTATTGCGCAACGTTTCGAGCAATACGCTCATCTTCAGGCTGTTTAATAACAATGTGAAATTAAAATCAATATTGAATGAAAAACAAAACAGAAATTTCTATAACCTATTCGTAAAGACAAATTTTAAAAGACTGAGAAAAGAGGGTTAAATTCTAAGTTTTACAGATTTACATATAAAAATTAAGAAGTTATTTTTAAATACATGTAGTAAATGTGAAATTAATACACTGGAAAAATTACCAATAGTACACTGGAACAATGGAGCTATCTACCTTACACAGCAGTATCCGAGGCCGACTAATTTGAGCAGAGGCAGAGGCAGAGGCAAGGAACGGGAAACACGAAGGGTGGCGAGGGAGATAGGGGAAGGAGGGATTATAAGGAATTGGGGAAGGAGGAGGGATCATAGCAAATTGAGAGGGACGGACGATGAGTCAACATTCAGACTAGGGGACAATGCTTTAATGAAAAGGGATTCTAAAATTCTTAGTGAGTTGGGACAAGTATTACAATAATAGTTTTCCTGTTCAATATGTAGACAAACTAATTAGATCCTTCTTAAATAATGTTTATAGCCCTCAACTTCCATGTATTACTGTGCCGAAGGATATAAAATATTTCTTGGTACCTGAAATGGGTCCCTTGAATAAGGAATTTAAGCTTAAATTTACAAAATTGTTAAGGAAATTTTTTTATCATACTGATTTCCGCATCATATTTATTAATAAAACGTCTTTAGGTAGCTTTTTCTCAGCGAAGGATCGAACCCCTGACTCGTTGCGTAGCGGTGTTGTATATTTTTACCTGCCCCAGGTGTCTCCTTGGGAATTACATCGGCAGCACTGTTCGCTCTCTCAGGGCTAGATTTTATTCGCATATGGGATAAGTGGCCGAACAGGTAAAATTTTAAAAACTAAGGAAGCCTCCAGTATTCGTGAACATAGCATTAAATGCAAAATTGATGTCACTTTAGACAATTTTAAAATTCTTGGTTGTAATACTTGTCCCAACTCACTAAGAATTTTAGAATCCCTTTTCATTAAAGCATTGTCCCCTAGTCTGAATGTTGACTCATCGTCCGTCCCTCTCAATTTGCTATGATCCCTCCTCCTTCCCCAATTCCTTATAATCCCTCCTTCCCCTATCTCCCTCGCCACCCTTCGTGTTTCCCGTTCCTTGCCTCTGCCTCTGCCTCTGCTCAAATTAGTCGGCCTCGGATACTGCTGTGTAAGGTAGATAGCTCCATTGTTCCAGTGTACTATTGGTAATTTTTCCAGTGTATTAATTTCACATTTACTACATGTATTTAAAAATAACTTCTTAATTTTTATATGTAAATCTGTAAAACTTAGAATTTAACCCTCTTTTCTCAGTCTTTTAAAATTTGTCTTTACGAATAGGTTATAGAAATTTCTGTTTTGTTTTTCATTCAATATTGATTTTAATTTCACATTGTTATTAAACAGCCTGAAGATGAGCGTATTGCTCGAAACGTTGCGCAATAAAGAAGACTTTTCATGGCATTTACATTTCTCCTTGTCATTGGATTTCTACTAAATATTAAATTGAAGCTCTGTAGAAGCAACCCGCATAATTATATATATATATATATATATATATGTATGTAATATATATATATATATATATATATATTAGGGTGACAACTTCTTATAGGGATAAAATTTGAAATTCAAAAGAAAATGCCGGCCATTTGTCCAATGCTGCCACCCTATGAGGAAACACCGTAGACGAAATCTCATGGAATTCGGAAAGCATTTAGGGGTGCCTCGAGTCACATGAATGAAACTGTCGCGCGGAAGAAATTTCAAGAATGAACGAGTTTCGACAACGCTTCAAAAACAAAAATGTTTCGAGAATGCAAGTGTATTATATAATTTAATAGAATTGTTTCCTTTATTTCATACTATAGATTATGCAAATCGATTAATTTATTTCATTAAATTAAAATTTTCATAAATAAATCGTTAAATAATATGATGTGTATCAATCTTTGGATGATCAGCTTTTGGTGCTTCAAGTTCATTTTGCATACGACTGCCTGACTGAAAACAACGCTTAGAAGTTCTCTCCCGATTCTTTTAAGATATCTAAGGTAATATTTTTTATTTTGATACATTGATTATATTATTATTGGAAATTGTTCTAGAAAAGTTTCATTAATTGTTGGCATAGTTTGATGTTTAAATTATATAAATTTGGAACTGAATTTGATTTCCTATGAGCTATGAGCTTCGACACTACAGCTTCAAATACTGGTTACTTGTCTGGGGCATGCGTAATTTTGGAGCAGAAACTCGGCCGCCGACTCTTATACCTTGCATGTCGCCATCACATCCTAGAACTTGTCGTTGAGAAGGCGTACATGGAATGCATGGGACCATCATCTGGTCCAGATATCCTCCTATTCTCCCGCTTCAAAGAGACGTGGAATACAATTTGCCAAGATAAGTACAAGACCCTGTCAGACCTTCCATCGAGTCTGAATGAGAATCGAGAAGAACTGATCGCTTGCTGGAATCTATATCTGACAAAACATCAGCCGAGGGATGATTACCGTGAATTCTTGGAGTTGTCGATTACAATCCTTGGAGGTCATTTACCTAACTTTAGGTTTCGGCGACCTGGAGCACTTCACCGAGCACGTTGGATGGCAAAAGTAATTTATTCATTAAAAATCCTGCTGCTTTCCCATCAGTTCAGACTTACAACTCGTGAAATGTCTGGCTTAAAACGATTTGTATTTTTTGCCCTGGAATTATATGTCAGCGCGTGGTTCACGGCCAGCAGTCCTTCATCTGCTCCCGCGAACGATTTGAAGCTTCTTCAAGACCTAGCAAAGTACCAAGATGAAAAGATCTCAGTATCCTGCCTTAGTGTCCTCGGTCGTCACTTATGGTACCTCAGCGAGTACTTGATTGGTCTCGCACTCTTTGATAAAGGTATCAATGCAACGACGAAAAAGAATATCGCTCGATCAATCCTCGAAAAAGAAGCTGCTGAAGATCCTCCAAAGCGAGCCCCAATACCTGCTGTTTCTTCCATTTCAACAAAGCAGCTCTCGGACTTTGCCTCGAAAGGATCAAAGCTTCTCTTTGAACTTCTAAAAATTAATGATGGTTTCTTGTCCAAGGAACCAGAGACCTGGCCGGACGACGAAGATTTCAAGACTGGTTTGACTATAGTTGAAGGACTAAAAGTCGTCAATGACATGGCAGAGAGGAGAATTGCCTTGATCCAGGCCTTCAATACAAAGATTACGAAGAATGAAGAACAGCGCCAACATCTCTTGCAGGTTGTTGAGGATCATAGGAAGTCTCAGCCTGGTACATTGAAAAAGGGGTATGGCTTGAGGAAAAGCAAGAATTAATGGGTGGTCTACAATTGAATGAAAGACACCCTGGAATATATTTAGTAAATATATTATTTACTTATTACGATTGGAGTACGCCTGCACTTAAACCTTATGAACTAAAACTAACGTTTATTTACATTAATTAAAAAAAATATTAATTTTTTTTACTAGGTAATGAATAATTAATTTTTGTTATAAGGAGAATTATTTACCTCACTTGAGACACCCTTAAATATTATCTGAATGACCTAATATGTACAGTACATTGTTTTCTCATGTAGTAGCAGCATTGAACAAATGGCCAATAAAAAACTCCAACTTTCGATTTTTATTGTCACCCTAAATATAATATATATATTATATATATATATATATATATAATATATATATATGTACACAGGTTAAGAGTATTTAAATTAAACACACTGATTTCAATTCCTCTCACAATAAAAGCCTTTTTCAAATCTACCCCACTATTGCTATATATTTCTCGCAGTAACTGTTTTCTGACCAGTAGCAGTTAAGTTATAAATACATATATATCTGAAGTAGCTAACGATCTCTTGAAACGTGATTACATTAATAAAGATGAGATAATTTGCAACTAATCTCATCTTTCTTAATGTAATCACGTTTCAAGAGATCGTTAGCTACTTCATATGAACCACCCACAGCTGGTAAATAGTCTATCATATTATAGGCTGGACCTTTCAGGAAACTAATTAACTAGTTATACTTATCAACAAGAGGAATACAAGGTTTACTACCTAATGAATTCTCGAATTTCAATGAAGGATGGGGCTTGTGCCCTGTCCATCAAATGTTGGTACTAGCAAATGGGTAACTTAGTCCTAAATTCTTGTGACTTGGGACTTGGTCTGACATTTAAATTTTGGTGAAGGTTTAGCTCTACTTTGCTTAAAATCAGAAAAAGCTTTATTTGGTGTTAAATCATTGAAACGAGACTGCAGTCTTCTTATGTGGTGTTCAGTTGATGATATCTGATGATCCTTATCATCGTAATGGTCTGATCTGAAAGTTGTTCATCAGCCGCTTCAGGTTCAACTAACTTTGAAATATTCTTATCAATGGATATTATACC
>JAJOZX010006264.1:0-147500 GCA_023014485.1 Bathynomus jamesi | reverse complement strand
ACGTGCTTAATTGTGAAATTCATCATATTATATATATATATATATATATATATATATATATATATATATATATATATATATAATGATAAACAAATAATAATGTTTAAGGTGGTAATTGATGGTAAATAATAATAGCTATGTTCGCTAAACGCATGTATGTTAGTCTAACTGCATAATGTAACTTAATAATAGCTTCTGTCATATGGACTATAGTTTGCCAATAAACCTTTTAATTTCATATTAAATGTGATTGAGTCATATAAAGTCAGTTATTAGTAAGAAGATCTCTCTTACAAAGTTGTCACTCGCAGGCCTGTGTAATTTATAGTCAATAATTGGGAACAATAATAATAATAATAATAAATATTTCTCTTTATAGTTAAATTACTAGAAAAAATTACATACATTTAAAATTGATTATTATTTATTTGTCTGGAAAATCTGGCAAGATTGTGAACTGATTTGCCAATTACAATTGACGTACTTAGCAAAGAAGTATGCAAATACTGTACAGTGCTTACAATAAGTCTCGCGCCTCTGTCTCGTCCCAAGCTAGTCTGTTAGGTATAAAATGGGCAGTCCTTATGGCAGCGGAGGTGTGTTCGGATTGGTGCACATAATTGCTCTAACCCCATCAATGACGTCCATTATTACGTCACTTCTGCTACATTTTAGTGTTTAAAATACAAATGATTAAGAAGCAGAATGACCAAGTTTCGGGATGTTGGGATGATTATGGAGCAATCCTAGTCATCATAAAATTAGCTGGGCATTACATTATACCGTCTCAATATATACTGTAGACTATAGAGAACGACTAATTCGGCAAATATCCCAAATCATGGCATGATACCTAAGTTATTTTGACGCAGGTCTAAATTATTTGTCAAATGCAATGATTAATATTAAGTAATTATTTGGAATTGTTGTCAATATTGTTGTTTGCGATACATATCCTACGTGAAGAATCTAATGACCAAATTCCTCAGTGAACCTCTCACGCGCTCGCATTTCGAGGAAGTCACGGTCGTCTCACTAATAGATAGTTTATCCATTGTTTTAAGTGGTAACCTATTCCATCTTATGAAAGTCATTAGTCTAAAGCAAGACTGGTGGGCCGTGAATCAGAGAAATTTGCATTTGATTTGTTCATCGTAATTATCACGTAATATAGTACAGTATACTGTATATAGTAGTATATAAGAGTTTATTGGTAGCATATCATATGACAATTCCCATAAACATGTGATGGCCTCGATGTTGCCAGTTTTTATTTTTTTCCTGAAACTATTACCTTGTCATAGTTTGTTTCAACAATGCACATATTATCATCTCCACGAGCGTAGACATTGCAAGAAAAGATTCTAACTAAGGATAAGTAAAGTTCTTTCATGGTCACAATATATACTTCTATAGCTGTCAAACATAAAAATATAATAAAATTCTATATTAACATAAATATATATTCGATACACATCTACGTCATGGCTTTAACATCAGTATTTCGTATAGCTTCCTCCGGCATCAATAATTTCTTGCAATCGTTGCGGCATAGAAGAGGCCAGATTGTAGGGAATGTTTGGTGTTCGACGTAAGCTCTCCCAACTATTCCTCGTGTGGGCTAAAAGTGCTTCAAATGTTCTTTCATTGCGTTGCTCCCATTCGTTAATCATTATTGCCCAAAGGTTTTCAATCGGATTCATATCAGGAGAATGTGGTGGCAGAATTAGATTAATAATCTCTGGCTCCCTTTTCTCCTCCCTTCGTAATTCCCCACCCAACCTCGTTTCCTTCGACGTAGCAACGCTTACCTCCATCCTCATTCCACTTCCTTCATTAAACCTGTTATCGCCTTTACTGTCCCTTCCTCCCATCCTTCAATGCCAGCGTTCTCAAACCTAGCACATAAATTATATAATATGGAATCTAACACCTTAGATCTCTACGCATTCATGTTACTTGAAGACGCCTGTGTCTTAGGGGAATCTAAGTGTTGAGAGTGGGTTTGAGGGGTAGTCTATAGATATTACAGATGACCTTGAACGCTCTAACTATTTAAAAATGATTATTTATTACGCACATCATATGGCATAATACACACATGAATTTAAGTATCTTACACTATAGGAATGGAATTGAATCCTACCACAGTTAAAAAGTCGCAAAATATGATAGATTAGTTTGTATTAAGAGGTTACTAAGAGAAAAGGATTTGAGATAGAGCGGAAGGCAGAGAGTATATTTTCTCGAGTTTCAGTTATTATTAACGTTATATGGATACATTGCCATGCGGTGTGATCAGAGAGAGAGAGAGAGAGAGAGAGAGAGAGAGAGACACACACACACACACACACACACACAGAGAGACACAGAGACCTTTTAAATCACACCTTTTAAATCGTTTGTGGGTAAGGGCTTCACGTGTGTTATTTTAGTCCAGGGTAGTTTATGTGGAGGTGTTAATGTAACTTGCACTTGGGACTGTTAATTGTAAGACAACTACCACAGCTGGGACTGAGACACGTTATCCCCTGCATACTCTATATATATCTATATACAGTATGTCTCTATATATAAATAGATAGAGTGATCGACACAATGATAATGTGGACGTCATTGATGGGGTTAGAGCAATTATATGCACCAATCCGAACACACCTCCGCTGCCATAAGGACCGCCCATTTTCTACCTAACAGACTAGCTTGGGACGAGACAGAGGCGCGAGACTTATTGTAAGCACTGTACATTGAATAAGTAAAACTTATCAGATATATATATGCAGTGTTGGGGACTAAAGCGTTAATCCGATAACAGTTAATTAACGAAGTTACTTTTTTTAACGGACTATTAACGGAAGTTAATTTCAATTTATCGTTATCGGACCAGTTAACTTCCGATAACTCGATATTTAGTCTGTTAAAGTCCGTTAACACGTTAACTGCGAGGAGTCATTCACGGAAGATCACCGCTCCGCGAATGAATTCAAACCGCCATAACTTCAGTCTGCTTCCAGATCTCGCAAGGGGAGGTTGGGGAGGCCCAAGAGGTCAAGCCTGGCAGTTGGGCCTAACTTTGAGAAGTTGGTCTTTCTGAAGGGCAACCAGCACATTGTGGCATAGTCTTTAATAAATGTGCCTAAAATTTAATTTTACCTTTCAGTTCCCGCCATAATAATTCTCTGGTAAATTAAAATTTAGTTAATGGTTAATGGTTACAAGGGTTTCAAAACATGTAATCAGTACATTTTTTATTAAAAATAAAAAAAAAGTTATTAAGCAAAAAAGTTGCAAAACTTGATAAAAATACAGTTAAATACCTATTTATTGTTGGATTTTGCATAAATAAACATTTTCTATGGGTTTTAAAGCTTTTTTCCTTGATTTTTTTAAATGTTAGTAAATAAATAGTTATCGTTAACGGATTATCGTTAACTTCCGTTAACTTTGTAGTAAAATTATCGGATTATCGTTATCGGAGTTAAAAATTGGGGTTAACAGATTATCGTTATCGAAGTTAACTTTTTGGTTAACGGTGCCCACCACTGTATATATGTTTGCAACATTCACTCGTTTCACGCTCTTAATTGTGAAATTCATCCTATATACATATATATATATATACAGGGCGTCCCAAAAAATGTATACACACTTTAACAGCTGATAGCTCAATTGATGTTTCTTTCTTTCCAAGTTAAACCCATTAGAATTAATAATGGCAGTCAGACTAAGCTTTGAACAAAGGAAATTCATTCTAAAATGCTACTGGAAGTGTGAAAACGCAGTTGAAGTGCAAAGACAGTTTAGGAGGGAGTTTCAAACAGATCCACCAACGCGACTTACCATCACTCGAATTAGAGATAAGTTTGAAGCCGATAGAACTGTTCAGAATGTCTACAAGAAGCGTTCCGGAAGACCACGGACATCGACAAGCCCCACAAAGCAAGAAAGAGTACTGGAAACGTATCACCAAAGTCCAAGAAAATCTGTGCGGCAAGCGAGTCGTGAGGTAGGAATTTCAGAATCGTCTGTCCAACGCATTTTGAAGCGCTGTCAATGGAAAAGTTACATTCCAAGATTAGTCCATGCTATTAATGAAGATGATCTGGACCGAAGAGTGGAGTATTGCAAGTGGTACTTGGCACGATGTGGATGTGGATTGGACGAAGGGGTTTCGTAGAATACCCTCCGCGTTCACCAGACCTCACACCACTAGACTTTTTTTATGGGGATACTTAAAAGACAAAGTCTACGCTATAAAACCTGCAACAGTCGCTGAATTGAGAGCAGCCATTGAACGAGAATGCACACAAATACCAAACGAAATGTTTCGTGATGTTTGCGATTCCATTGCTTCGCGTTATCAGCAGTGCCTGGACCAGAACGGACGTCAGTTTGAAAACAGGCGTTGACAAAACAATTAAATAATGTCTGTAGATTCTATTACATTTTGAAAATGAAATGTATTTTAATAAACACTGCCCTTTTATAATTATTTAAAGTGTGTATACATTTTTTTGGGACGCCCTGTATATTAGACAAATAATAATGTTTAAGATGGTAATTGATGATAAATAATAATAGTTATGTTGGCTAAACTACATAATGTATCTTAATTTTTATCATATGGGCTATAGTTTGCCAATAAGCCTTTTCAATTCACTTCATTTCGCCTCATTTCATATTAATGTAGAATAAATGAAATTTAATTTGGATAAGCAAAAGTTACCCCAATAATTGAAAATGTTTAAGGGTATAAGTTCAAAATTACATGTCAAACTCTGTCTTTGTCTGTCTTTGTTTGTTTGTTTTTGTCTGGTTTTGCTTGTTTGATTTTGTCCGCCTCATGAAAAACCAAGAAAGTGGATTTTTTTTTTCCCAAGGCGATGATAATTTTTTTTTTTGGAAGGAAGGTTAAGACGAATCTTTTTATTTTATTTAATTTTTTTTAAGGATGGTGGAGGACCGTCATGAAGGACGGTGAGGGAGAAAATTTTCAAATTGATCCATGTCTGTCTCCCCATACGCACCCATACTACTAGCTTCTTTCCATCTGACTTTGAATCTATGAAATTCTTATATATATATATAATATATATATATATATATATATATATATACAGGGTGTTTCATAACAAGTGGGACGCACTTTCAGGATGGATTCAGGACCGGAAAACAATGAAAAAAGCTTATATAAACATATGCCCGAAATCGCTTTGTTCGTGCTAAGTTACATCCCGTTTTGTGTTCCAGCAATTCTTTCCGCAAACTGTTTACAAACACTACTTGCCGACTATGTTTGTGACTGTGTACGAGACTTATTTCATGTATGGCCTTGCCGATTGTAATGTTTCGTACACTCTATAACATGTTTCAATATCGTTGAGTGTACAGTAGAACCATCAGTCAGTCAGAGGTGCATCGCGGTGGTTCACTGTTCGTTTTCGTAACTTCTTACCGTGATTAAGTGCAGTCCAGTGAAAAAAATACCTTAAAAGTTTTTGTGCTATTTAGTGATAGTGTGCATTTGAAGTGAGAATGCAGGCTTATTCAAACAGAGAAACGGTATGGACTTGCCGAGTGTAATGCGGCCGCAGCAAGTGGTCTGTATGCGGAAAGGTTTCCGAATCGCCGTCTACCAGATAAAAAGACCTTTCAGAGAATAGACGAGCGTCTTGGTGATACAGGATCATTCAACAAGTGAGTTTCAGATGGTGGTAGACCACTCAGCGCCAGACCTGTTGAGTTGGAGAAGCGGCGGTAAAGGTAAGGTGTGTACTTGCTGGAACACATAACGGGCTGAAACTCTGAAACAAAGCGATTTCGGGTATATGTTCATATAAACTTTTTTCATTGTTGTCAGGTCCTGAATCCATCCTGAGAGTGCGTCCCACATGTTATGAAACACCCTGTATATATACATACAAACACATATGAATCATGGTATTTTTAATTATTTCCGCAGGAAATATGGTGCCATCTTCCAGACGATTTTCTGGGAGATAAAATTACATCGTACGGAGGAAAGTTGAAATTCCGTTCAAAGGATTTAAGATTCAAATCTCGGATGAAAATAATTTTAAAGGTAAAAATTTTGCTTTTTCTATTTTAAAATTATTGTTTTTAAATTTAATAATGGTTATTTTTTTAATTGTTTTTATGGTTGTGAATGAATATCTGTTTGTTATGATTGTCACTGTTTGTTAACTGCTACTGTTTGTTACTGTTTTTAAATGTAATAATGGTTATTTTTAATTGATTTTATGGTTGTAAATGAATAACTGTTTTTTATGAAATTTGCATGACAGAATTGATACATGAAACAGCTTAAAATTTCTTTATAATAATAATATTAATGTCTTAATATTTACGGTAATTATTTGTTTACAGTTTCGTTGTAAAAATATTGAATTTGTTACGTACATACACTGTAAATCTGGCACTTTTACGACTACTTTAAGTAATGTTTGTATTATATTTGTCTATTATTATACTCTTGGCACCTGAGGTACGGTTTCGGAAATTTTCGGAAAGTTTCGGTGGTGTAGTGGTTAGCATCACTGACTACAAATCCATCGGCCCCGCGATCAAGACCCGGTGAAGGCAGGTGACGCGCAGCAAAACCCGGCTGTTCCATACAATAAAAATTGGTTGGTAGATAAATGGATACCCTGCAGTAGCCTAGTGGTTAAGACGCTGGGCTGCTGATCGTGACGTCATGAAATCGAGGCTGGGCGAGGACTTTGTAATTTCTGACCGCCAATGGTGGGCGTGGTTCGGATTCCACGTTAAACTCTAGGTTTAAGAGGGAGTGACAAGCTTGACCTTCGTCAGAATGAACAATTCGGGAGGAAGCAAAACCAAGGTTAACCAAGGTTATATGTTGTCGTGCAACCACTCTTTGATTGTACTTATTCAGGATGGCCTGAAAACACACGGTTGACCTTTTAATTTATACACACAATTTTATGCAGCTTGGTTACAGCCATCTTTTAATTTTCTAACTTTTAACGTTATTTTACTCTCAGCTGACAGGAGAGGCTAGGTGCAAGGTAGTATAGAAACAACACAATCCCTCGTATAAGTTTTATTTCACAAGATTAAAATTTCACATCCATTTGTTCGTAGTTCCGAATTAATTTATAGATGTCCAAACAACTTATAGATGGTCCAAACAATAAATTTAAATTTCGGACAATGTTTTCAAATTATTTGAATTAAGTGGCAATTGGTTATACAAAATAGTTTTTTATAGGTGACTCGCAATTTAAATAAGACAGTACTTAATTAAAACTCCTTAAAAATAAAAATTTACTTAAAAATTTACTTAAGTTCGGCGTAAGTACCGTAGATTTTCGAAAGAGAGAGAGAGAGAGAGAGCAACTATAAAAGAAAAAGTGGAACAGTGAGAATATCAAAATGTTCAAACAACAGAGGCACGTTAAAGTAGGTTTATGGAATCAAACAGTTTAATATCTGAAGGACAAGGACCACAACTGATAATATGAACTGACTTACAAAACCAATAGACTCCCAAATTATTTAGACTCCGCCTACCGGAATCCAAACTGCTGAAATTCCAGCCTTTACTTGAATCATCGGCCTATTACCAAAACTGTCGGAACCCCACAAATTTAGTGGCTAGCCAAGGAAGTTCATGACATCATTTGTTTACAAGTGTTTGTCCATACAAAATGAAAGGAGTTTCCATTTTTCCTCACTGGACATTGTAAAAGACATTGCTCTTTGATTGGTTGCAAACAGTTCCTTCAAAGAAAAGTTCCTCCGTTTCTTTTAAAGTTAACTTATTTAAGTTTCTTTCCCTGAAACCCCCTGTTTTCTCAACTTTGTATTTTCCCACCTAAATGTCAGAAAATTTTCGAAAATAAACTCTAGCTTCACTGACCCTATGGTCATTTTAGTTACAGGAGACCAAACTTGCTTGAACCATTTTGTTCGCTCAACATGAACGAAAGGAAAATTCAGAATCTCCTTATTCCCAATCGTCATTTCCAGAAATTTAAATACTAAACATAGAGAAGACAATCTGAAAAAATCTACATCTGATCAGTTCGCCATTTCCCTCGAACATAGAGAAAAACTATTACAATTATACGATATGAAAATAAAAACCCACTCTAATAGACAGAGTTTATTTCCACAACAGTTTCGACGCCCACTGGCATCCTCCTCGGGTGGATACAGAAAAACGAATGAACCAAAACAAGAGGGAAAAACAGTCCAGGGACCGACCGTTAAGAAATTCGCACCTAGGTTAGATCCCATTCTCCCGACACCGGAAGGGCATTTTCATTAAGTACATTCGCACAAATTTAAAACTATCTTCCTGTTCTAAACATACAGATTCTATTATTTTTTATTTTTTTACATAATTATTACATTTATTATTAAATTTATTACATTTAATATTGCATAATTATTTATTACAGAAATTAGAAATTTATTATTACATTGGTTATTACATTGTTGTTTATTATACAGAACTCCAGAGACCATTGAGAAATTCGCACCTAGGTTAGATACCGTTCTCCCGACACCGGAACGTCATTTTATTACAGGGTCCGCTTATAAGTACATTCCCACAAATTAAAACTATCTTCTTGTTTCTATACATACGGAGTCTAATATTTTGACATAATTACTGCATTTATTATTGCATTTACATTTTTTTTTTTTTACATTTATTATTATTACCTTTACCCTAATTATTAAATTTATAATATTACCTTTATTATTACATCTGTTGCATTTAAATTATTTCCACATTTATTACTTCCATTATTACATTTACTAAAAGCGAGTAAGGAAACAATCCAGAGACCTTTAAGAAATTCACACTTAGGTTCGAACACGTTCCCACTACTCCGTAAGGGATTTTTTGACCAAGAATCTCATTAAAGGGTCTAACTTATAAGTACCTTCGCACAAATTAAAATTATCTACTTTTTCTATACACACAGATTCTATTATTTTTCTTTTGACATAATTATTACATTTATAAAGTACCTTACTTGATTCCCAATCTATAGCATAATTATTTTGGTTGGCGTGATAAAAAATGGCATTATTAGTATTACAACTTCTGAAGGCATATTTGTGTTCTTTAATACGGGTTTCAATATTTCTTCCAGTTTCTCCCACGTATACTAAATCACAACTTTTACAGGGAATGCTGTAGACACAGGCTTGTTCCTCTTTTGCAACGTTATTCCTAACCAATTTACTTTTCACGGTAGACGAATATTTGAACGCCAAAGCAAACTTAAAATCTTTCGTCAACGGTTTTACTCTTTCTAAGCCGGCAATGTAAGGCAAACTCACATATCGTTTTTGGTTATCTTTTCTAGATGTTTTGGTCATTAACGAAAGCGGAAAGCCCAATTTCACGGTCTATAGAAAACCTACTCATTGTAATTCGTACATTCATTATTTTTCATATCATGATGAAGGGGTTAAAAGCTCAATTATTTCTTCCATGTTTCTAAGAGCACTCAGGATTTGTAGCCCACATTTGCTGGACCCGGAAAATTCAAAGATTTGGAACATTTTTAAGGTTTTAAAATATCCCGAGTGGTTTATCAGAAAGGCGTATTTTAAAGTCAGAAAATCTTTTTATGCCCCTCGGGAACCTTCAGTTAACCAAAAACAATATGTGAGTTTGCCTTACATACAGATTGACAACTATAACATACTTCGAGCGACAAAACAGTAAGACGAAAAGGAGGACGTACTATTTATTCATACGAAAAGTATATGGCAGAAATTACTATAAGTACTTCAAACAACTACGTAGAATTAGTAGCAGCAAAAGCCGAAAAATTAAGCATGATACTAATTGTAATATTTAGACCCCCGAACATTCCACCTTCAAAATTCTGAGATACTATTCCAGAGATCAGGAATTGAATGAAAACTCTACCTTCCCCAACCCCAACTATTATTCTCTGTGGTGATTCTAATTTCCCATTTATGAAATATAAAAGAATAGGAAGACATATACGTATGAACCAAGACAAGGGCGGGGGCACACTGGAAGACCAGGAACAGGCAAAAATGGTGCTAGCTCTAGCTGATAAATTTCTGTTAACACAAGCAATAACGGAGAACACAAGAAAAAACAATTGCATAGATTTGGTATTCACAAACGACAGCAACCTAACTGAAAACAGAAATATTCTCAACTATAAGATTAGATCACAACATTATTGAAATAACCAATATAAAAGCAACAGGGAAGGAAAGAACACGCGCTATAGAAAGAGGCAAATTCTAAATTTTTAATTTTTACTCTAAAGCTATAAATTGGTTCTTCAATCTATTGCATCCAGCATGGAAGCAATAGACGGAAGAACTATCTTTAAGGACAAGACAACGGAAGAGATGATAATAACCCTAAACGAAAAGACGCTAGAAACTGTGGAAAGACATGTCCTAAAAAAACACAAAGAGAAAAGAGAAGCAGGATCGAGAAACAAAATAGGTCAATGTTTCGCAAGAGAAAAAGAGTGACTGTAAAATTAAGAAACTGCAAAGACAACATCAGAAAAATATTAAATGATAAACTGGAGAGGCTAGATTGCATCCTACAGGGTCTAATTGAGAACCATACAGAGAAAGAAGATGACGCTGTAGAAGCAATAAAGGTTAACTTGAAATACTTCTATAATTTTGCAAAAAATAAGAGGAAAAATTACGTGACGAGCAGACATTTGAAGAATGAAAACAGTGTTTTAACGCATGATCTAAAGGAAGTATCTGAAATATTAAGAGCTCAGTATGAATCATCTTTCAGTATCCCAAAAACTGATAAACTAATATGCAATAGAAACGCGTTCTTTGAAGAAGAATTACAAGGGGAAAGTATAACGGACTTTGACTTCACAACAGATGATATCACAGAAGCTATGGGAAACTAAAAGTACACTCGGCAGCAAGTCTGGACAAATGGAATGCCACAGTAATAAAATACTGCAAGAATGAAATCGCTAAGCCCCGATATTGGATGTGGAGACGATCACTGTACATGGGAGAAATACCGAGCATCCTGAAGAGAGCGAACATAGTTCCAATATTTCAAGGAGGAGATCGATCCGAAGCCAAAAACTATAGGCCAGTGTCGCTTACATCTCACCAAAATATTTAAAAGAGCAGTTACGAAAAAATCTGACATTTTGGAAACTCGAAAAAAATTAAATGATAACCAACATGGATTCCGATCAGGAAGATCATGCCTTTCAGGGCTATCACAACTAATGGAACACCATAACAGTGTTATTGATACAATCGAAAACAATGAAAACTATGATGTGATATACACAGACTTTGCCAAGGCGTTCGACAAGTGTGACGATGGAATCATAGCACATAAACTGAAATATATGGGAATAGTAGGAAACTTAGGAAAATGGATATTTAATTTTCTTAGTGAGTGGCAGCAAGTCGTTACAGTTTAAGGAATTTCTTCATCAGAGTCAAAGGTCGTTAGCTCAGCACCACAGGAACAGTATTATCTCCATTACTCTTCATAATCATGCTAACTGATATCGATGAGAAAGTTACCACTGACAGCACAGTAATATCCTTTGCCAATGACACAAAAATTAGAAGAAAAATACTATAAGAAACCCAAAGGATATAAGATATCTACACGTAAACATGAACGGAATCTACAATTGGTCTGAAGTCAATAATATGAAATTTAACCTGGGAAATTTCAAATATTAAGGTACTGAAAAGGGAGAACCTAAAATCCATGGAATACTATACTCCAAATGGAGAGAAAATTCAGAGAAATTTTAAGGCAAAAGATTTAGGAGTTGTAATGACTGATGACGCAAAATTTGAAACATAAAATAGATAGACAGATAACAGTAAACAGAGCAGAAAGAATAACTGGATAGATACTGAGAACTTTTAAAAGAAGGAACAGGAATATAATGATTTCTCTGTTGAAAACAGTGATCATACCCAAGTTGGGGTATTGCTCGGTCTTAACATCCCCATATAAAAAAGAAGACCTTAGTCAACTAGAAGGGATTCAAAGAAGCTTCAGAGCCAAGATCAATGGATGCAAAGGACTAAATTACTGGGAAAAGTTGCGTGAATTAAATTTATATTCGCTGGAAAGAAAAAGAGAAGTACACCATTATTTACACTTGGGAAGTAATGGAGGCTTCAGTCCCTAATCTTACTTAGGGACCACTCCTCAAACAAGAGTGGAAGGTAGGAAGGGAAGAATGTATCGTGTTCTGAAATTAAAAGCTAGCGAGGGAACATCCTCAACCTGAAATAAAATGGTTTTGTTGTAAGAGGATCAAGACTGCTCAGCCATCTCTCCAAGGAACTGTGTAGCAGTGGATAGCTTCAAAAGAAGACAAGTCGCCTGTCTCAGAATAATTCTAGATGAGCTGAGAGGACCTGGCTATGTAAAGTGGTGAGCGCAAGACACCAACTCTTCACTTCCCCAGACCAACTCAAGAAGAGGATCAATGAACCTGACCACCGTGAAATGAGTAATCATCGCGCGGGAACATCTGAAATGTTAAAAGTATAATATATATATAATAATTGGGAGTTGTTTAACCTCCTTCGCAACATTGAAGGTCATATGACGGAGGGGACCTACAGTTTTACGTGGGATCCGAACCATGCGTCGCTACATAATCTGGACACGAAGGACTGTCTCCCATTCAACTACTACCCAGATCCAGCGTCGTTTAACTTCGCTGATCAACGGGAAGCGGTGTTACGACATTGGGTACGACGTAGCCCATATATATATATATATATATATATATATAATGGAAATGGATTGAATGCACTAAAGGTACCAAGAGTAGAATTAAGTAAAATTTTACATGCACTTAAAGTAGTCCTATAAATGACTTAATTTAGAATGTACTAGTATATATACGTATCTTTAAAATGCATTTTAGGCCATATACGACAGTATACATATTACAGTACACCTATAGGAGTATATAGCTGTATAGAAGAACTTTTTAAATATCGACTACACATCATTCCTTCCACTTATTTTCTTGGGAAGTACTAAACAAAGGCTAATTTGCAGAGGTTACACGTGTTGCTGTGCATATCTGCACATCTGGACGGGGAATACAATATTGGTGTAATCCCATTTGTTATCACATTTAGGTTTAAATCTCTTTTACAATTTGATTTATTTGTTTCCTAACTTTTAAGTTAAATATAATTCGTGCGGAATGTATATAATATTAGATATTTACGTACGTATTACAATTTATTATTTCTCACCTTCTACCCTTCTACCCTTCTAACCCTTCAGGGGAAGACACTTACCCTGGAACACAAAGTGAGAAAAAAGAAACACGGAAAAATTAGTATAAAATTAATTGAAAAATATTGGAAAATTCGACTGCTAAATGCGAGATACGAAAGAGCGTCTAGAGGAGAGTTGATAATGGTGTTAGCTGACGTCCATTCCATTATTCTAATCGCTACACCGAAACGAAAGATTGAAAAATATGTAACGTAAGTTTAAGTTGAAAGCAATTCATTTAGTAGTATGACAGCATAATGGACGAGTGCAGGCAATTGCAATGTTGATCAAATGTTGCAAGGTGCCAAACCCCCTTCTCCCCTTGTTGCAAGATGCCAAACCCCCTCCCCATGGTGCCAGTGCCACCCCAAAGGGTTATGCAAGCAAGGGGGACTCCCCCAAGCTGCCACTCAAACCTAACCTAAGAGAGAGGAGGAGGAGAGAGGAGAGAGCGACCTTCCTTCGCCTGGAAATCCAGGCGCATAATGAGCGCTCTTGACAGCATCAGCTGACGTAGAAGTCTTAATCCGCCAGTTGGCTGTCAATGGCTTGTTTAGAAAGGAGTGTATATGTATATATATTAACTTTTGAGGCGCCAGATTGCGCTATTTATTTGTATATATTAATGAAGATGTTCATGCAGGGATGTCGCATCACTTAATGAGCGTTCTTGACCTCACAGCTGGCTTAGAAGTCTTAATCCGCCAGTATACATATATATTGAAGCACACATGTATCGTTTGTATATTCCCATCAACCCAGTTATCATTTAATATCGTTTATATATATATATATATATATATATATATATACATACCCCGGAAAGCATTTGTTTCTACCGTTTATTCAATAATAAAATGCAACTATATCATTCTGTTATTTAGGCGAATTATTGGAAATAATTTAACATACCGTATTTTACGCCTCATAAGACGCTACAATTGGTAAGACGCACCCTATATTTAGCAAAGAATATTTAGGAAAAAATATTTCGAAGATTTATCAGCCTGACAAAAAAATATATTCCCATAACTTTATTAAAAGAACATTAAACAAAACAATAACATACAAACCCTGAAGTGATTTTTGGAGACGTTTTTCAGGAAAAAAGTAGCGTCTTATGAGACGTAAAATACGGTACAAGAAATATATAGAAAATAAATATACATTCAAAAATAGTTCAGAAGAAATCTATACAGCAAAAAATGCACACTTTAAACGATATATATATATATATATATATATATATATATATATATATATATATATATATATATATATTCTTAAATATTAGTACAGTAGAAATCTATATACATTTAATATATGTACGAGCAAATACATACATATATAAGTATGAAAAATAATAATAGTACAGGAGAAGTCTATATACACATTTGATATATGTATGAGCAAATATACACTTATATATAAACTTCAAAATAATAGGCAATATATATATTATATATATATATATATATATATATATATGTGTGTGTGTGTGTGTGTATATACACATCAAATGACACGTGCTTTATTTTCTACTGCCCTTAATTAAAATACTAAACTCGCATGTGATCGAGTCTACAGTGACATCATCGTTGCTTTGTACGATGCAATAAATACGATTTAACATTACTTCACCACTCAAAGTACACGGATGCCTATACTCAATGTAAAGGGCCTTCAATTCGTTTAACACTGTTTTTGTATCCACTTTGCAATTGGCTGGCAAACTATCACTCTTTTTAAAAACGGATAGAATACAATCAAAAGCACGCACAAAGAGGTCATCGTTAACCACAACATCATTTTTAAATTCAAGTTTATAAACACTCCTTTCCAAACGAGGGTTTATTCTTTCCCATCCGAGCTTTTCAACGGTGTACTCTTTTTCACAACGCATATCTGCAGTTGAAATAATCTTCTAAGTCGTGCCAACAGCTGCTCGTTATATAAAGAAGTAGCTTCAGGATGAATAGTGTAGGTGAGCTCAGCCCTGTACCGCTCAAGTCCTTTGTACCAAAGTTCAAGATATTTCGAAGAGTCTATACCTTTTAAATATGCATCCAGTTCCAAACCATTCTCGCCTTGTGCAGTCCTACACTCAGTAAACTCGTTGAGCAGACCAGTGTATGCGTATTCAAGAACCGTGTCAAAATAAAGCATATCCGTAACACGTGCGTCTAATATAGGCTTTAGCTTGCCAAAGCCGACGATTTCCGACATTCTGTCGAGGATGAAACGGTTTCGCGTGGGGACAAGGACATTATTATCAGACGCATTCTTCCACATCAATCGTATATCAATGCATGGCTGGTCGCGATTTATACACAACGTACAAATAATGGCATATGAGGGTGCATCACTAAATCTGCTCACTTGTACCTACACCTGCAGGTATTTTATAACGATCTTCGCCCCACTTCTCAACTATCACGACTGTCACGAAGATTCTATTTATCTCCTCAACACTCAAATAAATAACATTCCGTTTACCAGAGTTTGTTTGTCTACAACGCGTTTCCAATACATAGTTAACAGCGCCGGTTTTACGCTTCAACACACGCACTGACTTCGTCACGGACACATCGGATACTGCTCAACGGAAGCTCCATCGTTTTTTATTACGAGGAGTGTACGTCCAGTCGGTTCAAGCTCTGAGGTAACTATGAGCAGCCGGCGAGCGGTTTGGCTCGGCGGGAGGTGTGGGGTGGATTAGTCACATGGGCACGTCATACCAAGCGTTAGTGATTCGTGCACGGGCTTGCTCCAACATGAAAGTCATGTGAATACTTGTATCCCATTATGTCGGGCAATCAGAATTTTTCTGTTACATGAAGTAATAACGGCTTTAATGTTTTAGCGAAACCATACATCTTCGTTCAGGGGTATTGAACATAGTATTTTTTCGAACTACACACATTTTATTAACACTCCGGCGCTCTATCTGAGAGAAACGTGTGTCCATATCTGTCCTTTTTGCTTAGTAAGCGATAGTCATCCCTAAACTTACACAGCCTTTACACAGTTTAGTCCTACGACGTAGTTCATCACATCGTTTGAGCCACGAAAGCCCGCAATGCTCTCGCCAGAATAACCATAGAGTATTTGAGCCTCCTGCTCCTCACGCTTCGCTCGGCTCAATATGGCCTCAAAGGAGGGAGGAATCGGGATTCTTTGAGTGTTCACCACATCTGTGGACTTTATCGCATATTACTTCATGAATGTCGAGCACGCAATATCAGAGGTAGCCATTACTTTTTCCTCTACGCGAGAATTCTTCAAAATACACGTATGAGATCCAGGGCTTGTTGAGGTCAACTGAGCAGGCTGGGCAGAGATATGATCAGCTATTGGTCGGAGTCACGTGACCCCTTTGATCGGCCATACAGTGGGAGGTGTTTAGCCTTTTCCTGCACACACACACACACACACACACGGAGAAAATGAAACTCTAATTGAAACATAATTTATTTTAAATAAATAAACATATCATCAACAAATAATTAGTCTCTAATTCATGGAATATATTCAGCTACGCGTAATAAATAAACATATCGTTAACAAGTAAATAGTCACACACACACACACACACACACAAAATTATTATATATATATATATAACCATTCAAGGGCTATGGTACCCAAAATGTACGGTATCGTAGGTGATAGGCACGTGGTAGCGTTTTCTATATGTGTTACACACACTTTCGTCCCCCTAAGTTCCTTCACCCCAGTTTCTGTGCCCGAAAATTGTAGATCCCTACAGTCAGTTGGGACGGTTGATCACCCTCATCTTCTAAGCACACTAGCTCCTTCAGCGAATCAAAGTTAACGATCCGACGGTTCGCCTGGTTAAGCGTGATGCCTTTCGGCTTCACGCTATACCGCACTTCCCCACCCTCACCCGTACCTCTTAAGTTTTTGGACCTGTTGATACAAAAGAATCAGCGTTGGCACTATTACTATACTCATCCTTGATTTCATCAGTCAATTCTCCGAGGAATTCTCCAATAGGCGGCATGTATTCACCCTCCCTCCCTGTGAATATCACACTATCTGTGTCTGTGTACAGAACCCTCTGCCCAAGAGAATGCAGTAGACCTCAAAGTTTGATGCGAGTGTATGCTGTTGTGAAGCTGGCTACAGGTATGTTTGTAACACGTGATGTATCTGTAGCCAATTGGGTAATGTTGTACTTTATATGTACGTATTACCACATTCACGATCTCCATGATCTCTTTATCGGAAGCGTTGGCATAATCCCACACCTCGTTATAACTTTGGGCGAGATGGACGTTCCCCTTGCCTGTATTCTGTGAAAATTTCCCCCAAAGACTATTTAGGCACAACTTTGCACTAAAGAGCTTGCCCGGGTTCTTTACAATTTAGGACCAGTCAAGTTGTATCCCTTCACGATCACGGTAGAGGGGGGAGCACGTCTATGAAAGAAAGACCGAAATAGTTCTCGTTCAAATTTGCTGAGAACGCTTCGATGGTGGGCAGCGCTGGTCCCACCAGTTTTTCAGGTGCTCCTACGGAATACGGATTGTTCTTCATCACGTAGGGGAAAAAGAACAGAAGTAGTAGTAATGGAGTTTCACGCCCTCTGCAGGTGGAAAGTATAGCTTGAATGGGTTTGTACTCCTTCCGAACAAGCTATCACCGCATTTGAGAGAATTCAACACCATTGAACGTTTGATTGTGTTTATTTCTTCACGATACTCCCTATCTGCCTCCATCCGTAAATCATATTCGTGCTCCCACAAGACCTTGTGAGTGAACTGGTAGCCTATAAGTTGATCGCGGACGCGGGTCCATCCAAGACTGTCGGCAGGAGATCTACCATGGATATATCCTACGATTCTACACTCAGGACGCGGGCATCCATGCCACCAGCAAGCGTTAAAGGAGTACACAGTCTTCTCAGCAGTGGCACGGTCTTCGCTTAGACCATGAACCCAAAAAACACGACCATTGACTTTAATGGGTACTTCCCCATGTTGCGGGCGTGTTTATGTATACACCGGTCTGTTGCTGTAGGTGTATGAGCCAGTAAATAGCCTTATGCCCATAACTGCGTGAGTTGTTTCTATGAATGACGGCTAAGGTGTCTTTAGGCATGAAATTGTTCTTGAACACCGTAAAGGACAATGAGGTGATCGTGGTTGCGACTTGTAGCGGGTCGCAGTTGAAACGGTCTATGTACATCCTTCAAAAGGCTTGGAAACATACTCTAAGCACACGCACATCATTCACGCAATGGCGCTCACATTCATCCGCTATACTGTAAGGAATATCTTCATTAAAACTGTTGTAATAGCGGTCAAAATCTTCATGCTCACTATCACTCATGTTGGCATAGTTAAAGTAATGTTTGGGGGAGGTAGTCCTACGTAATTTAAAGGGTCGCTAGTGAGGAAAATGTATCGGAAATAGCCTTTTAAAACTTCGGCGGCTACGCACATCACCTTGGGTAGCTTTGCTAATTTACAAGGTGTGAATAATAAAGTGTCTTTAAACTGAACATTACCCCTTCTTTGCATCTGTATAAGTTTGTTTCCTCTTTTCAAGGGATCGCCTGTAAATATCTCCGATGATTCGTGTTCAAACAGTTCTTTATAAAGGAACTGTGTGTCAAATTTTGCACCGTTATGGGCAAGAATATACACAGTCATTTTTTTGAACTTGTCCACTAACTTGACAATATAAGACACAAAGAGTTTCACGAAGTTGTCGTGTGCGATCGTTTTAAAAACGTTTGTTCGTTTGCCACATTTGTGACACTCATCACACTAGACTTCCATGCACTCATCGCAGATGGTCTGGCTTACAAGTAGATGTGGAATAACCTCTTTGATTTCAGCAGCCGTATATGTTTCTATATCGTAGTACACAGTTATACAAGGTCCATTTTTAGTCTTAGCATTTTTATATAGCATACATACTTAATACCATCTGCCTTGTATTTATCATGTCATGTAGAACAGTGAATTTCATCATATTTATGCGTGAATTTCCCCCAATTATCCATCATATGAAACGATGATGAATATCGAAAGGGAGTTTATGCCTCGTAGGCCCATGCGCGCTAGAAATCATTGTAGGCCAAGTGGTGGACTAGGGAAATAGGCGAGTTCATAAACGAGCGTAACAGAGCGTATAAACTTAATAAGCGTAATGGCACACGGAATGGGACGTTTTGGCGCCGCCGTTTGGGCGCCACCGTTTGGGCGCCGTTTGACGATTGGTTAGGTTAAGTCGTGATATTTTTGTTAAAACTAACGAAAATATCACGACTTAACCTAACCAATCGTCAAGGGCGTACAGTTGACGTAACCGGACAGTGACGATTGGTTAGGTTAAGTTGTGATATTTTTGTTATTTTAACGAAAATATCATGACTGAACGTAACCAATCGTCAATGGGGCAGATAACGGAAAAGTACCCATATTATATATACACCTTATAATACACTGACTCTTTTGCTCGCACCGCCAAAAAAGTAACGAAGGGTCGCGCTTGCTACATTTATCAAACACATACAAATATCCATTATGTGAAAACTTCTGTTTCCCTTTCTTACTTGATATATTTTCAGACATTTATGCTATTAAGGGCAACAACACATTTTATCTGAAAAGACAGACAGCACCTCAGGTTAATAACCAAGTATTACTACTTAATAGTTAATACTAATTAACGGCGGTGCCAAACCGGCTCCGCGCCCAAACGGTGGCGCCAAAACGGCGGCGCCAAAACGTTCAGCGCCAAAATGTCGGCGCCAAAACGTCCTAGATGGAATGGCACAGTAGCTAACTTTAATAGATATATCGAGCTTAGACGTCAGGTTAAAAGATCTGTTAGGAGTGTTAAGCGTAATTTAAAGATACTTAAGCTGCGGATACTAAACATATTCCAAAAAAGTTTTTTGACTAAGTCAATAATAGTAAGCCGATAAAAGATAACATATGCCCTCTAGTGGACACTAACGACGCTTTGGCTTCTGATGCTCAGGCGATGGCGGGTATTTTTAACAACTTTTTGCGACTGTTTTTACCGTAGAAGACGTAAATAATGTCCCCGACGTGGACGATATCGTTCCATTTAGTAGCGAGACTACCTTCAATGATATAACTGTTTACGAGGGTGAGATTGCGCATTATATCGATAAGCTAAAGTTAGCAAGGCTCCAGGCCCTGACGCGCTTTATCCTACATATTTGAAAGATTTGAAAGACGTTATCGTAAGCCCTTTCACAAAAATTTTAATAAGTCACTGGAAGCGGGGATTATTCCTGAAGACTTCAAATTAGCTAACGTTACGCCCATTTTTTAAAAAAGGCGACTGCACAGTAGCTAGCAATTATAGGCCTATTAGTTTAACGTCAATTGTCGCTAAACTTTTGGAATCCGTAGGTAGGGATCATACCATCGATCACTTAGAAAGTTGTGATTTGATTAATAATAGTCAGCATGGGTTTCGACGCCATAGATCTCGTTTAACTAATTTGTTTGAATTTTATAACGAAATAGTGCGCGAATACGATAGGAATAGAGCGGCTGGCGTTATTTATTTAGACTTTAAAAAAGCGTTCGATACAGTTCCGCATAGAAGATTAATTGCGACGTTAAAGCGCACGGTATACGCGGTCAGGTAGCTAACTGGTAAGAGGAATGGCTTCGTGCTAGGAAACAGAAGGTCGTTGTTAATGGTAGTGAATTGGGGTGGTTGGATGTAGATAGCGGTGTCCCTCAGGGTTCAGTGTTAGGCCCATGCTATTCGTAATCTAAATTAACGATATAGATGTAGGCTTGACCAGTAACGTGTCAAAATTCGCGGACGATACTAAAATAGGCGGTAAAGTTGTTAACGTGGACGATAGAAATAGGCTCCAAGGCGATGTAAATA
Organism: Bathynomus jamesi; assembly: GCA_023014485.1. Lineage (NCBI taxonomy): Eukaryota > Metazoa > Arthropoda > Malacostraca > Isopoda > Cirolanidae > Bathynomus > Bathynomus jamesi. The sequence goes on along the minus strand of JAJOZX010006264.1, from coordinate 126,271 downwards.
GGATTATGGAGTGAAAGGATAAGTGGCAGATGCAATTTAACGTAGACAAATGTAAAGTTTTGCATAAGGTTCTCGTAACAATAATTACACGTACGCGATGGATAATAGAGGTTAGCGAGCGTTAACGAGGAAGTAAGGGGTTCCAAAAAACCTTAGCCCCCATTTGCAGCTTACATGTCTACTTATATCGAAATAGTTTTTAGTGATTATAAAAATATATAAAATTCTTTATTATTGCAGGTATTAAAATTACTCTAGCTGATAAAGTGATAATAATGGCTTCTCAATTAATTGGTGATTCAGAGAGGCAACGTGTGATAGATCGCATACGAGCAATAACATTTCGGGAAGCTCGTGATGCTGGAGCCACCTTTATAACACGTTCATGAGCTGCCAAAAAGTTGCGAAGAAGTGAGGACTTCGTCAAAAGAAATTGGAATAAAATTTGGATCAATGTGAAATGGATACAACCAAATCTGGGCTCCCAAATTTGCCACTCTCTCAGGAAACAAAGGACATCATTGAAAGCGGTACGCGTAAGCGGAAAAAACAGCTGTGCTAAACTTTCTAGAGAGATCGAAGTTTGAGAGGAAAGATCGTTAGTGGTGAGATCATTCGACTGTACCGTCATAGGCAAGGTTTAAAGCCTTGGCATGAACTTCCAAAGCCAAGAAAAACTCAACTTAACATCGATGACAGAATGTGGTTTGCCCATTATCTTGAAGATTGGGATGTGGATGATTTCATGCATTTAGCTGTCTCCGATGAATTTTTTGTTTACGTAACACGTCGGCCTAACTACCAAAAATGATCGAGTGTGGGCCACAACACCAGATGAAATCGATGACAATGAACATTATCGCGAATTATTAAAAAGTCCAGACTGTGTTGGTGTGTTTGTTTTGTTCACTGCAAAGACGCTCATGTGGGTGCTGAAGCCAAATGGTCAGAGTTGGGATGGACAGTATTTTCGTGATATTATTCTATCCCAGCATGTCATTCCTCTTCTAAGAAACCCAAACAATGTTATGGATGTCGATCAAGTCACACTTCTGCACGATAAGGCCCCCTGCTTTAAGGCATTAGCCACTCAACAGTTATTGCGGAAGCATGAGATCGATTTCTTTGGAAATGAAGAATGGCCAGGAAATTCTCCTGACCTGAACGTCTGTGAACACATTGGATCAGTTATAAAGGACAAGGTTGAATGTCTCTTGTTTCAAGAACCTGCAGCAAATCGATTTTCGAAGGATACAATGACGCAACACATTGAAATATTTTAGCAAATTTGCGTAACGATCAAGATCTATTCACGTCACATTTGGCAAGCTACCCAAAGCGAATTCAGGCTGTCTTGGAAGCCAATGGCGGGAACACCAAGTTTAATTGTTTCTCATTAAATGCAGGATTAAATTCTCTTTTGTAAGGTATGTTTAGTTTTACTGTACCTCTAATGGTTTAGGCCATGGGCAGGGGGCTAAGGTTTATTGGAGCCCCGTAGATTTAGGTGTACGCGCATCTAAGGATTTAAAAGTTAGGAACCAGTGCCTGGAGTCTTGCGCAAAAGCAAATAAGATATTAGGCTTCATAGCACGTAATTTCGAATTTAAATCGAAGGATATTATATTGCCCCTTTACAAGTGTCTTGTCAGGCCTCATTTAAAATATGCCGTTCAGTTTTGGTGCCCGTATTTGCGTGAGGATATTGATAGATTGGAAAGGGTTCAGCTTCGCGCCACGAAACTAATTCCGTCATTGCGCAAGTCTTACGAAGATAGGATTAAAGAGTTAGACTTGCATTCACTCGAAACTAGGAGATTAAGGAGGTAGCTTATTGAAGTTTTCAAAAGCGTTAATAAAATCGATAACGTAAATTTTGGCAAATTGTTCACTTTCGATAATAGCAATACCCGTAATAACGGATTTAAGTTGCGTGGCAGACATTTCATTACTAACATCGCTAAAAACGTTTATACATTTAAAGTAATTGATAAATGAAATAATCTTCCCGCGCTCGTCGTGAACTCTACCAGCGTTAATATGTTTAGAAACCGTTTAGATAGGCATTTTAAAATATTAACGTTGTTTAAAATAAAACAATTAGTAAAGGAGCTCTGGGGGTGGTGGTCGAGGATGAGTCTGTTGACGGTTAATGCCAGCTTGTGACATGCCAGCGTGTGATGCCAGCAATAAAATTAAAAACAAAATTAGACTAACACGAACGTAGATGTAGCTCGTAGCGTAAACTAACCCACTTTTTGTTATACTCTTCATACTTTTTTTTTACTTTTTCTTCTCTCTCTCTCTTGCATGTCTGTAGTTTGCATGGTATGACAGTGTTTGAGTTAAGACTGTGTTTGCATGGTTTGTAAGCGTTCTTATTTTACTTCTTTTCATCTTTCACCCCTTTCCTATCCTCTTCGACTATTTTTCCGACTTGTCGGCAGTGGCCGGCGGATGATGATGGTGACTCTTTCTTTCTCTTTTTCTGAATGAATGTTAACCCACGAATGATAGGTTTTTCTACTTACTTAACCCCTTATTCTCCTCTTTAACCCCCTACTCTTTCCTTTCTCTCGGGCTAACCTTAGAGTGGATCTTAGGGTCTTTGTTAGCATTAGGTTCTGTAGATCTGTAGATACCACATTAACAGATTCTCATTTTCCTGCAAGTGCCAATTGACTTATGGAGCTCAAAGCATTTATTATTGAAAAATGTGCGTCTACACACATTACAATACCTCTTCTCAGATTCAACTACACGACTTTCACGTTTGGAGTTTTTACACTGCTCACACACCATGTGGCAATCCTTACAATGTTTTACTATATCATCCGCAAACTCTAGGCATCCCTTACACAAATCATGATGACTTCCATATTTTCGCTTTTATCATAACTCGCGTAAAGGTCCCTTATATTACGGATAGGGAGATACGTTAACCCTGACAGCCCTAAAATAAGTAGGGGGCTTGTACGGTCTCTCACACTGCTTTTAAAAACATACACAGACCTGCGACGATCATCCATTCTAAATTATTATACGAACATTCGTTTCCTGCTCTACCCTTCTCAGCTCTTCAGGACCCATATTACAGTCAAACTGAAGCTCGCAATCTGAAGCCAGTTTACGGGCACGCTGCACAACCGTAGGCAACCAAATTTGTTTGACCCAGGCATTTAGTACAGTAAACATATGGGCTAGGACTACTGCTATAAAGCCGCAACCACGTTCGGTGTTTATATGCCTTCTGTAAATAGCCTGTAAATTGAAATTAAGAGTATACGGTGTGGCCGCATGTCCTACAACACGGAATACCCGGTCAATATCTATCATGAAGTTGTCCATGTTGAAGGTTGCACTACTTTGAGAGGCATGCATTATCCGCCCCAAAATATATTCTACATCTACAGCAGCCAAGCGTCTGTATGGTATTACTACCCAAAACTCATCTACATCTCCGTCATCTGACCCGAACCCAAAGGACAACCGTCCTGACTTCATGACCGTAGCTGTTCTGAAGGGCAAACTCCACAATACGTTCAACTACGCGTCGCAGACCGTGTTCAACACCATTGCTACACATGGCTCCAGGGTTAACCCTGACTACGTACCGACTTCTAGTCAGGATTGTGGTGGTGGTGGCGGTGCGCACCAGCTCGAGCGTTATACCATGCTCTACAGAACGAGAAGCTGCTGCTGCTGCTGCTGCTGTGGAGGATGCGACCGCAATTGAACAGGAATAATGGGGCACATTTTTATTTGAGGAAGGAGCTACTGTGGGGGGCGTATCGGAAGACGTAGAGGGTTGGGGCTCTATTACTGGGGGTCTAACAGCAGGAGCACTCCTGTCACGCTTTATACCTGACGTGGAAGGTTCTTCAGCATCCCTCTGCTTTGAACTGGTGCGCATTACAGGTGTCACTAGTGTGGGCTCGTCAGCGGGGATGGAGTCTGCGACAACAGCTACACTGTCATCGGGGTCGTCTGTAATATCGATGATGGTGGACATGATGCTGTACCTCATCGACATTCACGGTTCTGTGGAAGAAGAGGAAAAACAAGACTGTAGAATATAAGGAAAACCAGTTAAATTTTTATTATATTTTGTAAATGACCCGATTATGAGTGTGACGTGTTAGAGATGGATTCTGTAGAAAAACTCAGGTTCAAGAGCCCATCCACATGTATTATATCTAGCCCTAAAGGATGTGGTAAAACTGTGATTATGCTTAAAATCATTAAAGATAAGGGGAGATGTTCTCAAAATTTGTGCATGAAGTTATATGGTGCTGTTCGACATACCAGTCAGTATTCAACGAATACCAAGGTGACATTTTGTTCGACAAAGGTGTATATGATGTTAATTCGTTAAAGGAAAATGAACATACAGTCATTGTAATTGACAATCTCATGTTAGAAATAGATAAAACGTTTGCCGAGATATTTAGAGTGTTCTCCCACCATCTTAACATAAACGTATTCTTCATCAACCACAATCTATTTTTCAAAAATAGATACATGCGCGATGTGTCGTTAAATACACAATATCTAGTCTTATAAAAACAATGTAGAGATGTGTCACAAATTGGGGTGTTAACCAATCAAATTTCCCGAATCAGCGTAATGATTTATAAAGTTTATAAAGAAGCTACAAGTCAACGTTACGGATATTTGCTTTGTGACCTTCACCCGCGAAACATGTTTAGGGGCTTCTAAGAACGAATATATTCCCAAACGAGCCTGAAACGGTGTATATTCCAGAATGACAAAGAGGCTAAAGAAATACCAAGAATTAATAAAAATCTACCATCGACTGTCCTGGGCTTTACAGCAGATGTTTGTTAAAAATATTGACTCAGACTTTTTAAAATGAATCTGTGAAATCTGCCTTAACGTTATAAAATGTAATGTACCAATGAAACCCCCTCAGATAATACACACACTAGCTCGTGAAAGTCAAACTGTGAGGAAGAAAACATGAATTATTGTACAAAGGGGGTTCATTCCTCTCCATCTTATTTTCAGTTTTGGGTTCTTACTGACTAGATTAATATAATGAAGAAAGTAGTCGTGATTCCACACGAGGTGTATGCTTCACTACAAAGCTCAAAGAGTCCAGATACTGTTCTAGAACCCCCGTAAGAGCAGGTTTAAAAGAATGGAAAGCGAATTGTTAGACCTATTAAACAGTGAAAAGTCACCTGATGAGAAAAGAATCTTATACCAAGAAGCTCTGCAGAAATTTCTTCATGAGTAAGAAATTATAAGAATCCGACAGAGGTCCCCGTAGTTATTAGGCACAGCACAGACGAGGCTGAACATGGAGGCATAGGACCTGGGGTCGCGGCTAGAGACGACCAGTCAAAGAATAACGGATCGACCCCACAACATATCGAGCATGTATTAAAAAGTAGTCTCCCAAATACATTGACGAATAAAGGTTTAAGTCTTTATAATCTATTGAATGAGGATCCCATTATACAGTGGACCAATACAGGTGAGGTCATTGTCCAGGACATCGTCCAGGACCTGGTGGGAAAGTGGGATAGGCCCTCACCATCAGGATGGTAACATATTAAAGGAAGAATACAACAAATAAATGTCCCCAAAACATTGATAAGAAATCTGAACAGGTTAAAAGCCTTGGAACAAGCCTCGCATGTGCCACAACTGAGCATGCCTTCACCCCCAGCGGTAGCATCTCTGAAGAGAAAAAGAGACCAAACAACAACGGTCAACCCTCCCCGCGTGTCTCTACCGCGTGCCTCTAAAATAGCAAATAGCTAACATATTAAGAAAACATTATTATGACATTTCTACCCCCAATCTCCTACGGCGGCGATGATAGACTGTACAGAGTGTTATAATGAGAGAGTAGGGAAAAAGATATTGAGAGGTTTTTGCTGGAGCAGGATGCTTTTACACTTCATAAGCCGGTGAGAAAAAGGTTTAAAACAGGCAAGACAACAGCGGCCTCGATTGACTCTATTTGGCAAGCGGATTTAAAGATATGCAAAGATACTCAGTGTATAATGGTGGCTACCGCTACATCCTATTCATAATGGATGTATTCTCTAGCTGTCTGTGGATATTTAGATATCTCCAGATATCTGTGGCTAATTCCTCTGAAAAATAAATTGCCTGAAACAGTTGCTAAAGCCACCAAAACGTTGATGTTGAAAAAAACAGGATTCGAGGCTACTTTTGTACGGACATGGGAAAGAATTTATAGGCCGAGCTTTTCAGAGCATGTTGACAGAGTTTAATATCAGTTACTACACTAGCAATTCTATACATAAGGCCTCTTTAGCTGAAAGAATTCAACGTACCATAAAGGAACGCATGCATCTCTATTTTACACATAAAAACACATAGAGATACATAGACACTCTGGATTCGCTGGCCTCATCCTACAACCGTTCACACCACCGTGCGATTGGGACAACACCTAACGAAATTTTAGAAAGAGGTGCGCACACAGAGCGTGAGGTGAGAAAAGACACTCATAGAGTGCCATCACACACTGCGCGTTTCAAAATGATTATGTAAGGCTGTCGCGTTCGGGTATAAATTTGTGAAGGGATTTCAGCAAGGTGGACACGTGAGATTTTTAAAGTTAGGCTATGAGACCTAAAGACGAGATAATGCTGTCTTACGTGAAGATTTGAATGGGGAGAAGTTGCAGGAGGCTTTTACGGCGAGGAGCTGCAGAAAGTGACATTTAATTTAGAAAAAATGTGTTTAAAATTGAACAAATTTTAGGTAGCAAAGATCAGGAAAGAGAAAAATGTACCTGGTGAAATGGCTAGGGTATCCAGAAAGCTTCAAACTATATAAAAGCTGATGCAATAATGAAGCTTAAAGAGTACGCAACATGGCTCCTAACCACTTCTACGTCGCACTCCTTCCTCTTCTTCTCTGTCTGTACATCCTGGCAACTCTGGTGAACTTTGTAACAGAACTCGGCCCCGTAGGATTGGGTCGTGAATCATATGAGATTGGAATTTGCGAATTTCAGTTGGCCACCAAGTTTTTAAGTATTGAAAAGGAACAGGACGTTTTTCTGATACTAGAAGATTCGACGAGTGTGAAAAATTAGGCATAACCTTAGATGATACTATGCGATCAGTCTTGTTCGGTGGGACACTATAGTACAAAAGTAACACTAGGGCTCGGCCATTATGACACAGCTTCGGATATTGTGTGGGTTTAAATAAAAGTTTGAAAAGTCATACCTAACCGCCGATTTATTTTTGAAGTCGTAAACATAGGCACGCCGGTCCATACGTTGATGTAAAATCAACGACTAGTAGAAATATTAAAGACAAAGGGCTGTTCAAAATTATAGCCGAGGGCCGATATGGTGCAGCCTCCAAAGAGATACCTTTCACGAAACACAACATAACTTGTGCAGTCTAATGTACCAGCTGAAATTGGAGAAGTTGAACGGGCTACCCTGCCCCAGACATGTGCTATATTTACAGCAATATCGTGGAACATCAGTTTGTTGGCGATACCCAGGCGCACTGCTGCGTATCGCTCACATTCCCAATCATAGAGGAAGGAGCTTGAGCATTACATATGACAAACCTCATTATATCAATGTCGCAACTAATCTATTAACCAATATCTCAATATATATAAGAACGATTGAGGGGAAAGTTTCCCATTCGGTGACGGGCTTAACAGTGAAGCTGCACTTTCGTTGCACTGTGCTATAATGACCCGAAGGCCTTTCACAGTCTATCGAGGGGTGAGATACCAGCGCGGGAGTAGACTTGGATCCATTTTTCAACCATACTGCGTACGGCTGTCCCCTTGCTGAAGAGGGGTGCCAGATATCTCGGAAGGAAAGCGTTACAATCAGGTCTTAACACGGTAGAAGACATAATGGCGGGGGCTAGCCTAAAGAAGCTCTAAAAAAGCACTTAAAACGTACACGGACGAAATCATCAAAGATGCAGAGAAAAATGCGTGTGGTGGGAAGAAGAAGAGGCCTGTATGGAAGAAGAAGAAGAAGGGTTACCAGCACGTGGTGTTAAACGTAAAAGGACATCAAAAAAGAAGTGTTCTAAGCGATTGAAACCTATGGTTGATCATTTTTTTAACTGATATAAGCTAAGGACATTGCCCTCATGAATCATAGCTGTTTACTACTTGCCGAGAGAGGTGCCACTATTTCTGACTCGTCATGGCCATTTCATCCATCCGTGTAGTTCACAATGCTGTAAATCGGAGCTATCGCTCTTTGATGCCCCCAACTCAAGTTTCTGAGCACAGTGACTTTTACAATAATCCGTTAAACAATTAGCTCCCCGAGTGCCCCTATAGAATTCGTGATCCTTAGCTCAGGCCTTACTTTTTTATCCAAGCTGCGTGCACATGTACGCTAAACTACGTATACACATTCAGATGGAACGGATTGCGAAGACAAATACGTTGTATTTCCAGAAACAAACTTTCTACACTCCATATTCAGCCTGTGTGATGTGTATTTAAACGGTCAACATCTCGGCAGGAACGGGCTACTACACCTACGAGCTATCTGGAAAATGTCCTAAACTTTTCAAAAAAGCGAGGACACCTTTTAACTGCCGAGGGCTATTATCAAGCTAAAGACGAAAGTAGTATAAAGGACAAATTTAAAATTCTAAAAAGAAGATATATGAATGCTTCGGACGCCTACATACAGACTTCACATTCCAGGAGAAGCTGCTTGTGAATGGGCGATATGAAAATAAAGCTCACTCGTAGAATCCTGAGCTATTGTTAAATCTGGGGCTGACCAAGAAGAGAGCGCAAACCCGTGGTGATTCATGTTATGGAAACATATCTTCGCGTGCGCCGAGTGAAATTAAGCTCGGCTAAACAACTCGAAATTAAAAAAAATTACTACACGCCACAGTAAAATACCCAATTAACAGAGTACAGATCAAACTATACATGTGCCAGCAGGGCTGGCATCGAAGCAGATAGAAAATGTCGCCCTGGGAGCTCTACCTAAAAGGTTATTAATTGGAATGCAGGAACACGTTTCTGTGAATGGAAATATAAACGAACGCCTTTAATTTCGAAAATTTCGGCCTTAAAAATGTAACCCTATACGTCAATGGAGTCACCTTAGGGGAACATTAGAAACGGATTATTCAACAGAAGCCGTGTTCCCGCTTTGCTCGAGAGCTTATAGTAATCTGCACATATTGCTGGTACATGCAATGAGCTAGGAATTGGTGTAACACAGAAGAATTCATCAAGCAACTTAACCTTTACCCATTTGACATCGCCCCGGACTTATCTGCTAGTGTAAACACGCACTTAAGTCCACAGCAGAGTGGAAACATCTCAGTCAGATTTGAATTAGCGAAGCCTCTAGACGCGCCTATTAGTGTCTAGTATACCTCGATCACAAGCCTTAATAGAGGTTGATAGGTTTAGAGGTATAGTCACAGACTTTTAAAATGGATGCGAATACACTCCAGAGAGTAATGAATAGTGACAGAATCACACGCTCCAAATTTATCGGTGTTTGCAAAGAACGAAACGTGAAGATTCAGCTACGAGACATGCGGCGCACTTATTCTAAATACGGATGTTAGCGGTGGTGAAGATTCATTGGCTGGCCATCTATATTAAAAATAGGGAACGAATGTACTTTTTAACTCACTGGGAGTTCACCCTTGGAATGAGGCTATTATTGTAAAATTTCTCGAGCAATTGCACATTCCCCAAATTGTCTGGAGTCCTTACCAATTACAGGGGTGCTATAGTAATACTTGCGGGATGTACTGCATTTCATTTCTCTTGCATATGGCGCTTGGGAACAAATTTACAAATTTTTAAAATTATTCGATTGTGTGACACAGCGCAAAATGACGTTCTGGTATACAGCCAAATAAAAAATCGGTTCCCGTTTGTACGCACTCGGTGTATTGTGTGATGTTTTACGCGTGTATATATATATATATATATATATATATATATATAATGTAACTTGAATAATTGCAGCAATATTGTGTAAAATATAAAATGTCTCCAATAATGTTAGTTTGTGTAGCGTTTAAGGACGAGTCTTATGCTCTGCAGCTTATTTAAAATGTAATGGATGCTAATTCTGTAACTAATTTTAAGTGCATATAAATATATAATGTATAAAAATGATGCCAATGTCACTTCTATATGTGTGAGAAATATTGAAGGACATATTACGTAAAATTGTGTTGTATATAGTAAGCGCTATTAGTACTCTTTTATAAAACATTCTCTCGGTTCTATCATTTAATAAATTGTTGAAATACATGGCTTGTTCTTCTCCCCCCCTCCACACACACATAAAAAAACTCGCATCACTTCGTCGATAATAAGACAATCGCTGGGGTGAGTGTACAGTAAATTTGTGCATCCGTCCCCAAATTCTCGTCCACGATTTGAGTTTCTTCAAAACTATCACGAAAAGTTTCTATAACACGATCGAATTCCGCTTCGGTCCTTTAAGGAAAAAAGGTTACGGTTGTAGGTATAAATTTTAAAATTATTTTTGGTCTGTTCATACATTTTTCTGAAGAAAGTCTGCAAACCTACGGATTATGATATAATTAATACGTAAAAGTAGAAATTTTAATCCCCTTTAAGGTAAAATGCCGAATAACTTTTAAATGAGACATTGCAGAGCAGTTAATCTAAACAAAGTTGACAATTACTTAATTTACAGAGTCGGAAGTACTTTTATCCTAGCTGGACATACTACACATCCCTGCTATCACTGGGTCTCGAACCCGGCACCGTTGGAATTCCCTCCCTTTAAAGTTTGAGGTAATTCATTCTTTGTACGAGTCAAAATATGGATAAATTATGGATTTTTATAAAAATAATTAACACTTGCAAAGGATTCTTGATTAATATAAGGTAGGACCGCATTAATCACTGAGCTGAATGACACATGATATATATATGCACAGTATATATACAGAGGGCCGTTTCTAGCCATCAGGGGGCCCTAAGCAAGCAGTAAACCCATTTGAGGCCCCACCCCTCCCCTCCATCCACCAACTCACGCCTTACTACATCACCTCAGCACACACATACAAAAAATGGCTGTGTTAATAAAACACAATTATGAAACAATTTTAATGAAACATTTATGTCCAAAACAACAACATATGTACTTTCAGAAGACAAACAGAAAAAATACTCTTCATGAAATTCCTGAAAACTACAGTAGCTTATACATTATTCAGAATAAATGACACAGAACTATGTATAAAAAAATAATGCAATTATCAACTACCAAACAATTACTAACTCTACGATGAAATTCCTGAAAAAGTCACATCTAGTTAACCACAACTAATCTGCTAAATAATAATAATGATAATAATAATGATGATGATGATAATAATAATAATGTTTTACAATACTAGAAAAATTAATCATTTAGGAAAGTATAAGCATATAGTAAGAATAAAGTTAAATAATATAGAAATAAGATCTCACAATAGTTATTTACACATAATGACCAAAACGTTTCGTTTGTCTCCGGTTTATCACATTTGTCTCATACAAATCTTTAATTAATACGACAATAATAATAATGATAATAAGGATAATAACAATAATATTAATAATAACTTCAGCTATATTCCTATTCTTGCCCACTGAGCTATGACCTGGGAGCCTGTCTAGGGGCCCCATAGTAGCAGCGGGGCCCTAAGCGGCCGCTTAGTCTGCTTATGCCAGGAAACGGCCCTGTATATACACATGGTGCTTATAAAGTCCCTATCTATTTCAGTGAAAACGTAGCAAAAACAGTAAAATTCAACAATATAATAGAAGGCATACATTTAATGAATACTTAAGCATATGATTCTACATGAGCACCATCAGTGTCTCTACAGAGTTCGAATCTGTCAGCAGCATTGCGGAACACATTTCTGGAGCATGACAGGGGTTATTTTTGTAACTGCTGTTACGATACGAGCACGTAAATCTTGCAGATCTGTAACCCTCGTTTGATAGACGTTTGATTTGGCGGCCTATCCATTTACCAGGGAAATGGTCATCCAAATAGTCTCTGGCTACTCGACTAAAATGAGGCGGAGCGCCGTCATGCATAAACCACATACGACGTCGGACACCAAGAGGAATTTCATCTAGTAAATCGCTTAAATCATTCCTTAAAAATTTGAATACGAAACTCCTGTTAGTCTTCCAGGCAAAACAAAAGGACCGATTAAGTTGTCGATAATAAGTCCCGCCCATACATTGATACTAAATTGTTGCTGTACCTTGACTGTTGTACCTTGACTCTTCAGCCCAGTGATGAGTGTTGTGAAAATTGATTACGCCATTTCTTGTGAAAACGGCCTCATCAGAAAACAACACGGATGATAGAAAAAAAGGATCGCGAGCACACTGTTGAAGGAACAAAGTACAAAACTCTTCTCGTGGTGTGAAATCAGCTTCAGTAAGGCCTTGTACTCTCTGAATGTGATATGGGTAAAGCTGTTGTTCCCGTAAAATTCTCCACACAGTTGTGTATCTTACACCCTCTGCTGCTGCTATCCTTCGGGTGCTGACACCAGGATGTTCTTCCACAGTTCTGGCGCTGATTGGTCTACCACCATCTGAAATTCACTTGTTGAATGATCCTGTATCACCAAGACGCTCGTCTATTCTCTGAAAGGTCTTCTTATCTGGCAGATGACGATTCGGAATCCTTTCCGTATACAGACGTCTTGCTGCGGCCGTATTACACTCGGCAAGTCCATACATGAGATGTATGTCTGCCATTTCTCTGTTTGAATAAGTCTGCATTCTCACTTCAAATGCACACTATCACTAAATAGCACAAAAACCTTTAACGTCTTTTTTCTTCCACTGGACTGCACTTATTCACGGTAAGAAGTTACGGATATGAACAGTGAAACACCGCGATGCACCTCTGACTGACTGATGGCTCTACACTCAACGATATTGAAACATGTCATAGAGTGTATGAAACATTACAATTGGCATGGCCATACATGAAATAAGTCTCGTACACAGTCACAAACATTGTCGGCAAGCAGTGTTTGTAAACAGTTTGTGGAAAGAATTGTTGGAACACAGAACGGGCTGTAATTCGGAAACAAAGCGATTTCGAGCATATGTTTATATAAACTTTTTTCATTGTTTTCCGGTCCTGAATCCATCCTGAAAGTGCGTTCCACATGTTATGAAACACCCTGTGTGTGTATATATATATGTTCACTGTTTAGGACAAGCGCTTAGGCTTACAAAGAAAAACTGTTATAGCCCATATATGATAAAGGCCTATTTATTGATTCATGCTCTACGCTACTTAGTGTATTTACATTCAGCCTTCACTTTAAATGTTACAGAAGAATTATGTGCATAGGCTAAGTAGCTGCAACATCGTTGATTGGGTTACAAGCCTATATTTGAATTTATATGGGTTTAAATGGAATAAACTATATATACAGGATCCCAAGGAGACTTCAAAATGTGTATGATATTAATAATAATATTAATTAATGGTGTAGAAATTTGGCATAGTTTTTCAAAAAAAAAAGTTTGTTAAAGTAAAAAAATAATAATGATAATATTAATAATAGTAATAATAACAATAATAAATGATAATAAGAGAGAGAGAGAGGGAGAGAGAGAGAAAATGAATGAAAATCCATAATTGCTAGCCAAGCTTATTCAGCTAGCTAATGTTAAGAACTTTTATAAAGATTGCTTAAAATATTATTTATTTCGGGTTTATAAACTGATCATGAAATTTCTAGATGAAAATTTATTTTAGACACTAAATTTATAATTGGAATCCAGTCGGGTGATGCTGAAGGAGTTACTACATAAAATTATGTCAAAATCTTAAGTGATTAGGTGGAATTTATTAGCTAATATGTTTGTACCCCACTCCCCACCCCTCTCGCTTGTTGTAATGCATATATATATATATATATATATATATATATATATATATATATATATATATATATATGCATATTGAGAGATTTGTAGATGCAATGAATTCGCTCATTTCAACCTTTATCCATACCCGTTTCTGATGCTTTTTTCTTCGCGCCCATTTCAACCTTTATCCGTCTCTGGCCGAGATTGTCTTGATAACGGAGGAAATGTTTTAATTTTAACCTCGAATTACTTCATCGAGTAATATATATAATGTGTAGATATGTAATTAAAAAAATTACAAAAAGCTCAAAACCGTATTATACTTTAAGACTACGTTCCGTCGTAGTGGTGAATAATATAATAATGAGGTGATGATAATGTGATGCTATTAAGAAAAAACAACGTGAAATTTAATTGGAATTTAAAGATCTCAATTGAAATTCCCATTTGATATATTATATATATTATATATTATATAATATATATATATATATATATATGTATATATATATATATATATATATATATATATATATATATATATATATATATATATATATATATATAATATATGATACACACAGACCGTGCATGGAACAAGGAACTCTTCTAGGGAAATTAAATCCACTATATTCCGAATAAGTAATGGTAAATGACAAATACTATAGTTTTTCTTTTTCATGATGCTAGCCCGACGTGGGCAACGGGTCACTCGCAAAGAGGTCCCAAAAATATAGCTTCCCTCACCAGCTATCTGCAAAGCAGATAGGATCCTGCTTTAGGACAGGATCTAGGGTTTAAAGCAGCCTAGCCCAGCTACATTTAGAACCTCAATATAAGCAAAAGACTCGCTGCCTTCACGTCAGATTGAATACATCAAAGAAAAAGGAGTAACTATTATATTTTTAGCCAAAAACCCAAACTTAAACCTCAACTGGCAAAATTGAGCGTCCACTTTTCAAGGCACATATGAAAAAACTATATAGGGCTATGGGTTGATTGCCTGATACCCTCATCTATTGGAAATTTCCAGCAGACTTCAGTGGAGAGTTAACGACAAAAGCCCTATGTTTTTTCGTTAGAGAGTTATATATATGTAGGTCTTCAAAGGACCTCTGTTTATTTGCCTTCTGTATTTGCGCTGCCTAATGGTAAAGAAAGGAATTGCCTTACCTTATTATTTCGTTGGGCCTCGCTTCTGTTTCGATGTAGGGCGCGACGATCTTTTTCGATGTAGGGCCGTGGTACGATGGAGCTACACAATGAGTTGACTCGATGTAATTAATATAGGCAGTCACTATTTAAACACCTGAAGGAACAGGCCTATCCTTCTTATAGTTATTAAGTTTTATATCAAGAGGATCTCGCTCAGAACTTATAGAAAGAGAAAGCACATCTTCCTTGCTTAAAGCATCGCTGTAACATAAGCAGCTCCGAGCGAGCCGCTATAATATCGTTAGGAATCTGCTGATTCTTCAAAGTTCGTTGACTCGTCTCTCGATGTAATTTTCATGAGTTGGCAGTGGAAAATTTTGAACACGAAATAATAAATTTGGTTTTCTTGTTGTTATGCAGGCCCGATGCCTACATATGGGTTCTATGTATGTATGGCAATTATTTCATTCCCAATAGGCTATGTCGCCAATCCCGAGGCAAGTTTGTAGATATTTAATTCAATTAATTAATAATTTATATTTAATTAAGAAGTAAAGGTACCACATACGATACCATGTTGTTAGCGTGTATAGTTTTTCCATATGCTGGAGGGGGGGGGCGGAGAAAAATTTGTATGTTATAGATTAAATTTTTTGACAAACTGTAAAAACATGTAAAATGGATTACAAAGAATGAAGTAGGAATTTAGGAAGAAAAAGGTTACTCAAGACCTATTTAAATATAAAAGTTCAAGAGGCCAACTTCTCAAGTTTAGTTAATGTTATGTCAATCAGTTTGACTCCCCTTAGGTATGGAAATTTATGGAATTAAATTAAAGTTATTAAGCATTTTAACTTTGCTCATTATTTGTAAATTTTATAAGTCACCAGTTTTTAAATGCTGGTTTATTAATGTTGTTTTGGAGTTTTGTCATGTTTTGTTTCGTTAAAGATTTATGTTTTGAAGTGACTAATACGTTGGTGAGTTAATTGAAATGTTCTGTACTTCCATGTTGTGTTGTTTGGTTAAAAGAGTTTGTACTGTATTCAAACCTCCTACCACTTCAGACTAGTCAATACTCATAGTTTTAGTGGAGTAAATGTTACTCCTCCACAGGTAGATCTGGAGGGCTTGGGGCTTTGAATCCTGACTGTTTTTGTATTGTTTGGTCTCTGGCCATGGGAGGCCATAAGACCGTTGTTGTTTGGCCCATGGCCAAGGGAGGCCATAAGACCCTTGTTGTTTGGCCCATGGCCAAGGGAGGCCATGAGACCCTTGTTGTTTGGCCCTTGGACAAAGGAAGCCATAAGACCCTTGTAATAGTTTGCCCTATGGCCAAGATAGGCCATAAGAGCATTGTTGAATAGTTTTGGCTATGGCCAAAGGAGGCCATCAGCCCCTTGTTGAATAGGTTGGCCTATGGCCAAGGGAGGCCATCAGCCCCTTGTTGAATAGGTTGGGCTATGGCCAAGGTAGGCCATCAGCCCCTTGTTGAATACGTTGGGCTATGGCCAAGGTAGCCATAAAACTCTTTAGAGTAGAGTAGTTTAGGCTATGGTCAAAGTAGGCCATAAAACCCTTTAGAGTAGTTTGTTTGTATGTGCCACTGTCTAACCATATAATTTTTGGCACAAAATTATGTGCACAGAATCAGAGCGCAGCAATGAAAGCTTTTACTCTCCGATCCTTGGTTATGTTCACACAGGTTGTGTTTGACACATGGAAATAGTACAGTGTGTGGGTGTGTGTGTGTGTGTGTCTGTGTGTGTGTATATTTTTTTTTTGCATTCCTCTGAATCCAGTTGGTCTTCAAAACTTGGATTCACCACTCCAGTGAAGTCAATACCTGTATTATGATTGAGTAAATGTTGTGTGTCCTACAGGTAGGTCTGGAAGGTTTGGGGTTTGGAAGGAATCCAATCTGTTTGCAAGGAATATATGTGTCTGTTAATGAACTCTGTTGAGTGATTCTTCCTTAAAAGAAGAATTGGATGCTTGGAGTTGTACGTATATATTTATATACTGTATGTATGTGTGCAAATGTGTATTTTGTTGTAGTGTTTTATTTTCGAGTATTGTGTTAGGTTAACCAATTTGGCTGAGTAAAGATCCTCAAATGTTGCATTTGAGACCCTTATATCAAGCCTTGTCTGTTTTATGCCTATATGTGAAACTAGGCGAACTAGGCGAACTAGGCGATCGCCTAGGGCCTCGCTCAAGCCGTTTTGCGCGTTCTGTTCAAGTGATATTAATGATTTAGAACTCTATGAAGAACTTAAAGTACTTTGCAGGTTTATACCTGAGAAAACAGATCTCGGAAATGCCCTTGTTTATATAGTGCAAAAACAACTAAGTGAGATTTATCCTAATGTTTATGTTGCACTTCGAATAGTATTAACCATCCCAGTTACTGTTGCTTCGGCTGAAAGAAGTTTCTCGCGTCTCAAACTTATTAAAACATATTTGCGTTCCACCATGTCTCAAGCGAGATTGCAATCATTAGCTATGTTATCAATAGAAAACGATATAACAAATTCATTAGATTATTCTCAATTAATTGAAGAGTTTAGCTCGAAGAAAAGTAGAAAAGCATTGCTGTAATATTCAAAGAGCATCTGAACCAAATATTAAAGCATTAATATTTAGCCTGATAAGTCGATCGCTCACTATTATAAAAAATGAAATGTCAACATCTCTTATACATCACATATGAAAAACGTTTGTATACTATGGAAAGTCATTACCTATAATATTATATAAATCTTAGAAATCATTGTCTTATATTTTCGATACAAATCTTGATTCATATTATAATTTATACTTATTTGTATGGTTTATTTATATTTCTTATACAATTTCCATGCGTGATTATTTTGGTTTGGTTTAATTTTTAAGTGCTGGCATAGTTCTGTCTATGCGGGATTCTGATATTGCTGGTATAGTACCGATAATTAAGTCCATATTTTCATATATATAGGCCTAGGGCCTCGCAATTTCTAGATCTGCCTAGGGCCTCGCAACTTCTAGATCCGGCCCTGGTTACGCCTATATGTCAAATAGGACTTAGAGTTAAGAATAGGTGTTAGGTGGGTGTAGGTTTAATTTTAATTTTGTGATGTTACAGTTCTGAGTTGAATTTTGTGATGTTACAGTTCTGAGTTTAATTTTTTGATGTTAAAGGTTCGAGTTTAATTTTGTGATGTTAATGAGTCTTATGAGTAAGTTAAATTGCTGAAATAAATTTTATAACCTACAGCACAGGTTGAATTATAAATTTAGTGTTTCTGGTTAGGATAGGCCTTGAGTGTAAAGAGTAGAGCCTACTTTGTGAGGTAGGCTTCTTGTATATTGAAATTGCAAATTGTAGTGTTTGAAGTAGGCCTTTAGTGTATGAGTATGTTAGGCCTATTAGGTAAGGTAAACTGAGTTGGGCCTACTAAATATGCTTATGTTGAAATTTGCCTATTTTTATAGGACTTAAAATGAGTTACGCCTGTTACATGAACAAAGCTTGTTTTGATTTAAAGAGTAGGACCTATTAAATAGGCTTAATGTTGTGGGACTACTAAATAGGCTTAGGTTGAAATTTGCCTATTTTTATAGGACTTAAAATGAGTTAAGCCTGTTAAATAAACAAAGATTTGTTTACGGTTAGTGTAAAGGTAAAGTTTGTGTTAGTGTAAAGGTAAAGGGATCGGTTCCCCAGTTACACGGGCCACCATGTGAAAAAACTATATAGGGATATGGGTTGATTGCCTGATACCCTCATCCGTTGGAAATTTCCAGCAGATTTCAGTGGAGAGTTAACGACAAAAGCCCTATGTTTTTTCGTTAGAGAGTTATGTACATGTAGGTCTTCAAAGGACCTCTGTTTATTGCCTTCGGTATTTGCGCTGCCTAATGGTAAAGAAAGGAATTGCCTTACCTTATTATTTCGTTGGGCCTCGCTTCCGTTTCGATGTAGGGCGCGACGATCTTTTTCGATGTAGGGCCGTGGTACGATGGAGCTACACAATGAGTTGACTCGATGTAACTAATATAGGCAGTCACTATTTAGACACCTGAAGGAACAGGCCTATCCTTCTTATAGTTATTAAGTTCTATATCAAGAGGACCTCACTCAGAACTTATAGGAAGACAAAGCACATCTTCCTTGCTTAAAGCATCGCTGTAACATAAGCAGCTCCGAGCGAGCCGCTATAATATCGTTAGGAATCTGCTGATTCTTCAAAGTTCGTTGACTCGTCTCTCGATGTAATTTTCATGAGTTGGCAGTGGAAAATTTGAACACGAAATAATAAATTTGGTTTTCTTGTTATGCAGGCCCGATGCCTACATATGAGTTCTATGTATGTATGGCAGTTATTTCATTCCCAATAGGTTATGTCGCCAATCCCGAGGCAATTTTGTAGATATTTAATTCAATTAATTAATAATTTATATTTAATTAAGAAGTAAAGGTACCACATACGATACCATGATGCTAGCGTGTATGGTTTTTCTATAGCACATAACATGTCCGTTTCATGATGGGAATGAACTCAGAATGGTTCCCTGAGGTTTTTTATGATACACACAGACGGTGCATGGAACAAGGAACTCTTCTAGGGAAATTAAATCCACTATAGTTCGAATAAGTAATGGTAAATAACAAACACTATAGTTTTTTTTCTTTTCATGATGCTAGCGCGACGTGGGCAACGGGTCACTCGGAAAGAGGTCCCAAAGATATAGCTTCCCTCACCAGCTATCTACAAAGCATATAGGATCCTGCTTTGGTAGTTCTTCGTTACGTTTCGCTAGCCTAACCTTCGCCTTCACTTCCCTACACAAGCGGACATACGCTTCAGTGTTCTCGTGGGAACGATTGGCCTTCGCCCTCCTATACGCTACTTTCCTATTTCGGATAGCCGAAGCGATGTCACGATTGAACCACTTAGGCTGCGTTGAAGCAGGGGTGACCGGTTTTGAGGGTATGGCAGCAGACTGCAGCACCATAAACTCGTCCCGGAATGCACTCCACACTCCATCAACATCGCCGCCAACCTCTAACCCCATCTCTCCTACGCTATCCCTGAGGCTAACAAAGTTCGCCCGCCGGAGATCGAGCTTACTGCCTCTCGAGTTACTACGCTTCACCCGAGGGACGCACACACGGAACCTAATAAGACCGTGATCACCCGCCCAATGATTCGTCAACGGTGAGGCCAGTGACGAGGTTGTCTTCGGTCGTGAATACTAAGTCTAGAACGCTTTCGCCTCGTGTAGGCTCGTGACCCACTGAGTGAGGAAGTTCTCATCAGCAAA
The DNA here is from genome assembly GCA_023014485.1 of Bathynomus jamesi. NCBI lineage: Eukaryota > Metazoa > Arthropoda > Malacostraca > Isopoda > Cirolanidae > Bathynomus > Bathynomus jamesi. Next base: position 105,889 of record JAJOZX010006264.1, on the reverse strand, counting down.
GTCAACTAGCCTCCTCCCTTCAGCATCGGCAGTCCTGTTTTCCCACTTTATGCCGCGACAGTTGAAGTCTCCTAAAACTACACACACCCTATCCCCTAGCAAGCTACTGAGTTCGGTGTACAGAGTTGTATCCTCCTCGAGGAGGAGATGCGGAGGTCTGTACACCAAGATTAACCTATAGTTCGTCACTCCCCACGTTCAGATCGACGCCGGAGGTCTGTACACCAAGATTAACCTATAGTTCGTCACTCCCACGTTCAGATCGACGCCAAGCAGCTCCCGTTCCAACCGGAACTGGCAGTCAACCGGACTCAACGTGTCTCTGACGTATATTAGTACCCACACCCCCCTCCCCACGCCACGGGTGCGGTCTTTGCGAAACATTCTATACCCGGAATTTCGAACTCCCCAACGTAGTCCCTACGATCAGTATGAATCCAGGACTCGGTGATAGCAACGATATCCTGGTATTCTGATGCTAAGAGCGCCCGTAGCTCGCCAAACTTGTTCCTGATCGACCTAGCATTAAAAAGCATTGCACGGAGGGAGCCTCCCCTATTCTGACCGCCCCCTAGCACGACCCGTTTCCCGAACAGCCAGGGCTGTCGGGAGTTGAAGAGCCCCTCACTAACGAGGGGACAATCTCCGCAGGAGCCTGAGCCCCCTCCAACGTGGAAGGAGAGTCACTACCTGCTGTTGGAGGGGGACTAACTACTGGGGAGGGGGACTACCTGCTGTTGGAGGGGGACTACCTGCTGTTGGAGGGGGACTACCTGCTGGGGGAGGAGGACTACCTGCTGGGGGAGGGGACTAACTGCTGGGGGAGGGGGACTAACTGCTGGGGAGTAGGTTTAACTGTTTGGGGAGCAGGATCAATTGCTGGTTTGGGGGGTCCTAGTTTAAAAAGATTATACAAATTAATGTTCAGTAAATCACCATACTTCTTTTTCCCCTTCTGGTTAAAATGTATCCCGTCCGAACCAAAGTATTCCCCATTTCCGTAGAATGTAGGCCAAAAATCGACAAACTTTAGGCCTTTTTCATCACACATGCGTTTAACTCTTTTATTTATGCTAATGGCTTTACTTAGAGTATAATCACTAGCACGCATTCGAGGAGAATTCCTACGACCATACCCATGTCTGTCCTATCCCTAACCTTGTCAGTTAGGTTCTTGAATTCATTTATAATGGGCTCTGTCTGCCCTCCTGTCCCTCCCAGGAAAACGTCATTGCCACCAACATGGACAATGATAGGGCAACTCTTATTCTTGATATTAATTTTGCCTAATTCCCTATTAATTATCTGGCTTGTGGCACCCGGAAAACATCGTAGTTTTCTCTTGGTCGCCCGTCTTGCTCCGAAAAAGTCCCCTTGATTCCTTACCATAGAATCCCCAATTAAAAAGGATTCATCCTCCTCATCAGCAAGTAAGTGAAACTTATTTTTGATGGTAATGGGTTCCAAATCCTTATGTTTTGGTTTTGGTTTGGAGGGTCTTTTATTTTTGACCAATTTGAATTCTTGTTCCTCCGTTCTATTTTCCGGAATAGTCACCGGAGAGAGAGAGAGAGAGAGAGAGAGAGGAGAGAGAGAGAGAGAGAGAGAGATGGAGATGGAGAGGTTTGTGTGTATTATTGACAGTATTATTATTTAATAGCGTTGTAGTGAATACTGCTTGGAAAAAAATTTGGAGTTTCAGTCCACTTCGGATTAAATTCTCGACGTCGGGTATTAGCGTTCGGTCGAGTCGAAATTTTACCTGTCGTCCCATCCATGCATTTCAGAAATAAAATTCAGGTGTTCAGACGCCGGTCTGGCGCCGCGAATAAGTTTATAGATAGGCGTTTTTAAGATTTTACATAATTCTTAATAATGGTAAGAAGCATAAAGTACTGTGTATCAGGCAGTGTTGACGAATTTATTTTATTTTAAATATAATAATAATTCTTAATAATGTATATACAGAAGAAAGTCAATAAAAAAGTTAATTTTTAGCACTAATTGACAAGTTTCAGCACATATATATATATAATAAACAGGAACACTAGATAAAAAATAAACATCCTTCAAGGTTTAATAGTACCAACGTTTCGGAATGCACTAATTCCATCTTCAGGGCTAAAACAATAAAATGCCAAATCACATACAAAATACAAATTGCTTAATAACAATTTAAATAAAGTTAAAAATTATAAAAAGTAGCTAAGAAAATGTAAAACATTAAAACTAAAAGGTAAATAAATGTGAAGTTAAATGTTACAATTATAAAAAGTAGCTAGGGAAAATATAAAAGCATTGAAACTGAAAGGTAAATAGAATAAAATAAACTAGTACCTTAACCAAAACATAGCAGATCTACCGATGATTCGTTAGAATTTAGGTCTGGTTTTAATTTATAAATAAACAAAGATTCCATAATTTTGAGCTTAAGGTCAGAGCTTCCGGCAGCAAGTACGGCGAAATTAGATGTAAAATTGGGTGCTTACTGTTGTGCGAGTGATTACGTATGAGAGAATTAGGGGGTTTGCAAGAGGTAAATTTGTACGGACCGATTTACCGAGATGTTCGTAAATACGGGATTTTAAATGTCTTCTAGTTTTACTTATATACCCCATACAGTGGTCACACTTGTATTGGTAAACTATGGATGACTTAAGAAGTGTAGGAATAACATCCTTGTATTTAAATAAATGGTAAATCGATTTAGACGGGGTGAATATAATTTTTATACATAGTTGTGGGTAGAATTCCTTGAGCAATTTTAAAAGTTTGTTTCTAATGTTAAAACTTGAGGTTCCCATATAGGGCAAAGTGAAATACAGGATATCTTTGGAGACTGTAATTAAGTCTCTAGTTGTAGGGTTTATTAGTCTATTTAAGGTTCTGCCTATTGTAGTCTCCACCAGTCTAGAAGGGAAATTATTCTTGGTGAGGAGTTTTCGGATGAAATCTAGTTCATCGTGTGGTTAAAGTAATCTGAACAGATATTTAAAGCTCTATTGGTCAGAGTCGAAATTAAATTTCGTTTGAAACCTAAAGGGATAAAGGAAGAAAAGTTCGTAGTAAGATTGGTGAATGTCGGCTTTCGGTAAACGGAAGTTTCAAAAGAGGAATTAGTTTTTATTACCTTAATGTCAAAAAAGGACAGAGAGCTATTATCATAGATTCAGCTTCTGAAGTAAATTCAATATTAGGGTGCTTATATTAGGGTGATATATTGATGACACTTTTCTCCTGTTCAAATCACCAGACCATATCCCTTTGTTTCGTAATTACCTTAATTCTAAGCACCCTAATATTGAATTTACTTCAGAAGCTGAATCTAATATCTCTCTGTCGTTTTTGGACATTAAGATAATAAAAACTAATTCCTCTTCTGAACTTCCGTTTACCGAAAGCCGACATTCACCATCTTACTACGAACTTTTCTTCCTTTATCCCTTTAGGTTTCAAACGAAATATACAGAGTATATACAGAGGATAGAATCAATATAAAAATAATTTTTGCACTAATTGATATATTATTAAATGGACTGCCTTGGATATATATATATATATATATATATATATATATATAAGCCTTCTAAGCCGACTGGCGGATTAAGACTTCTAAGCCAGCTGTGAGGTCAAGAGCGCTCATTAATTGATGCGACATGCCTGCAAGAACATCTCCATTAATATATACAAATAAATATCGCAATCTGGCACCTCAAAAGTTATTAATATATATATATATAAATATACATATACATTCCTTTCTAAACAAGTCATTTACAGCCAACTGGATGTTTAAGCAAACTGGCGGATTAAGACTTCTAAGTCAGCTCATGCTGTCAAAAGCGCTGATTATGCGCTTGGATTTCCAGGCGAAAGATGGTCTCCTTCCTCTCTCCTCCTCCTCTCTCTTAGGTTAGGTTTGGGTGGCAGCTTGGGGGATTCCCCCTTGCTTGTGACAGCTTGAGGGATTCCCCCTTGCTTGTGACAGCTTGGGGATTCCCTCTTACTTGCATAACCCCCTTCCCCCTTGTTGCAAGGTGCCAACCTCCTCACCATGGGGGAGGATGTTGGCACCTTGCAACAAGGGGGAAGGGGGTTTGGCACCTTGCAACATTTGGTCAACATTGTACTTGCTCTGTACTCGTCCATTTTGCGGTCATACTACTCATTTGAAGAAGAAATAATTACAATAATGTTTACTCTAATATTAATACTTATTTTGGATGGGAAAAATGTAATGAATTTAGGAGAACTTTGTTTTTATTATTAATTTCTCTACTTCAGGTATCCTGACACTACACACGTACAGTTACGTAAAAAGGTTCGCCTAGAAACAAAATTTCTAAATAGCATAAATTAATGATTGGGTTTTGTTCCCGAAATGTTATTATTGTCGCCAAAAGGAATTGGTATTTTTTATGATTTTTAGAAATTTTATATTTCTCGGCAAACATTTTCCCAAAATTATATTTCGAAATTTGTTGAGATGAGAATTAAGTTTTTCAAATGTACCTTTGTCTTGTTAGATGTCTCTTTAACACAAGAAGGACGAAAATTTGCTTTATCTAGATGGGTGGTAGACTGTCAAAATGACATATCATATTTGAGGCGCTCCGCGCCAGATGTTCGTAAGCGCCAAAAATAAAAAACGCCAGAAAACGCAGTTAATGTTGGGGAATGAATATTAGACTGTATCTCTTGAGCCATTAAAGATAGCGCAAAGATATTTATATGAAATTTATAGCTTTCGAATTATCTCAACATTGGATAGTATGGGAATTGAGCTTCACGCTGGTACAAAAAAACGAGTTTTAGCCCGGGGTGGCGCTTACGAACATCTGGCGCGTGGCGCCTCATTTATTAAAAGAATATAAAACGAGAACCTGCAAAAACGGGTGGAATTCATTCGTTTTTGGTTTTGCTTTTGCTTTACCTAGAAGGGCGGCAGAGGGTGAAAATTATGAATCACATTTATTAAAAGAATATTAACCAAGAACCTGCAAAAACGCGTCAAACTGACCCCTTCGTCCTTCTCGTCTTAATGAAGAATAGTCTCGTCTGCTTGGTACTATTTTGGATGGTTATTTCAACAGTAAACCGTAACAGTATATTTAATTTTTTAAATATTAGGTTAATCTCCCGGAAACATTTTGTATTGCGATGAAAAGTATTAAAATTATGTGGAAAAAACATTAATCTAACAAAAATTATTTTGCTGGAGACATTCTTCAGATAAAATTTCTTGACCATTACAATTCTGCGGACTTTACCCACTACAGTCTGTGTAAAGAACACATTTCCATTTTCTGTATGAACGCGGTTCAGCCATAATTTTCAATGGGATATTTAATGAAAAAGTCATACGCTGGAAATGTTACACACATTTTTGTTTTTATAGAATTTTAATACATGTTCTTCCAAACTCGTTTCTGCATTTTCAGATTAAAGGATTTAAGCTTAGATCATGCCAGTAACGATTCCAAAAGCGGAGTGATTGCACCAGAAGTTGAAGAATGTGACTGCCCAATTGGGTACGCAGGAAGTTCTTGCCAATTATGTGCATCTGGTTACAGAAAGATAACTGTAGATCCGAGCAACCGTGATCATATTTATTTCGTGTGTCACAGAGATAAAAGGTGAGAAAACGTTTGGATTAATTTAAAGATGATAAACGAGTGAATTTAAAGGAAAAAGGCAAATAGATAAATTAAGGATAATGAAAGAGGAGAGAGATTAAGGTTGAAACGTTAAAAAAATTAAAAACCGCTAAAAATATTCAGATTAAAAGTACACTCACACTCTCTATAAATAAAACTAATCAGAAATAATTCTTTGCTCATGTAAATAGCAGGAAACCTATTGTGAATGGTATCGGGTTTCTTCACTTTCACACTAAATATATAATTAATGTATGAGCAGGGCCGGCGAGAGCTGCCTCGGGACTCGGGGAAGGATTGGTATATGGGCCCCCCCCTGTTTACTCAGTATTTTATTATGAATGTTTTTTGTATATCTAACAAGCAAACTGATTATATGTCCAAGTCACTATTCAAAACATACAGTATGATAATCTCTATAAAATGTATGTTCATTAAATTATATTTCCTCTCTGTCATTTAATCAATTGCTTTAATATTTTTAGACTTTATCCCCTCTCTTTCCGGGCCCCTAGAGGTCCCGGTCCCGGAGATTTAACCAGGCTTCTCCGCCTTCTCGGCTGCCCTGTGTATGAGACAAATTCATAGCCACAGTTTTCCACTTGGGAGTTTAATATCGTTGTTCCTGAAGTAGTGGTCCATTTTCAGGGAAAACCAGGATTAATTTTAGGTGAAAAAGTTTGCTCACTGGAGGAGATGCTCGAAAGAAATTAGCAAAATACTGACATTTAAGTCACTGGTCCGGATGAGTTTATAGTTTACGTACACTTTCCGAAAACTTTCAGTTATGTGTCACATAGGAAACTTATGACGAAGGTTAGGGACTTATAGGCATCCAAGTAAAGTAGCTGAATGGATCGAAACTGGATAAGTGACGGAAAACAGGGAGTAGTTATTAAAAGGGAGGCTTCAGAGTGAGTCCATGTTGCAAGCGGGTCCTTCAGGGTTCAGTAATAGGACTCCTTTTATTTCTCATTTATATTAGTTAGAAATGTACTCAGGGCCGGATTAACCATTAGGCTAATAAGGCTGCAGCCTTAGGCCATTCATATTTTTTAGACCCTCGAATTTAGGCCCTCATATTTTTTAAACCCTCATGTTTAGGCCCTAATTTTTATATCATAAACCCTAAATCTTTGTCACAAGGTTGGTTAAGTAATATCACATATAACTGCATAATTATTAGGGTGGAGTGAATTTTTTTTTTTTTTTTGAATTTCAAAATGCTTGGGGTCGGGAAAGTTGCGTATTTATGTGAAACGTACTGTGTGAAATTTCTGTAATCGTGCGGCTATAATTAAATTGTGCACACTGAACTCAAAGTTTTTAAAAATTGGCAAAATTACTAAAATGTCGCCATTTTTATTTTCAGTTTTTTAATTTAAATTACAAAATTACAAAAATTTCACACAGTACGTGTCCAAAAAAAAAAAAATAAAAATGGCGAAATTTTAGTAATTTTGCCAATTTTTAAAAACTTTGAGTTCAGTGTGCACAATTTAATTATAGCCGTACGATTACAAAAATTTCACACAGTACGTTTCACATAAATACGCAACTTTCCCGACCCCAAGCATTTTGAAATTCAAAAAAAATTTTTTTCACTCCACCCTAATAATTATATCGTGTGACCACAAAAAATTGTCCCTGTTTTTAATCGCTTATTACTCAGTCATTATTGCAGCTTCACAAATGAAATAAAAAGCATTCGAAAGAGAACATTTTAAAGTTTTATTTAATTTTTTCGATATCCTGGATACGAAATCAGTACTTATAAAAAAATGACAGTTTTATCCACCACAATCATGGGTTATTTGTCGTGTGACCACAAAATTGTCCCTGTTTTTAATCGCTTATTACTCAGTCATTATTGCAGCTTCACAAATGAAATAAAAGCTTTCGAAAAAGAATATTTAAGTTTTATTTAATTTTTTCGATATCCTGGATACGAAATCAGTACTTATAAAAAAATGACAGTTTTATCCACCACAATCATGGGTTATTTGTCGGACATGCAACGTGTTTTCATCGCAGAAGAGATGATCAAACATGGCTCGGTAGTTGCCACCCAACGGTCTTTCAGACGACAATACGGTCAGCAAAGGACCACAGATCCTAAAACGATTCGCAGGATTTTCGCAAAATGGAAACATCACGGCTCAATCAAGAACATGCATAAAGGCAACTCTGGGCGCAGCAAAGGTTTGCGAACCGCTGAAAACATTGATTCAGTCGCAAATCAGCTTGAAACGGACAACAAGAAATCTGTGAGACGACTATCAGCTGTGACAGGAATCAAACGGGAGAGCATTCGGAAAATAATCACGTTGGATTTGAGAATGAAGTCATTCAAAATTATGTGTTTGCAACAGCTTATCGAACAAGACTACCAGCGTCGTTTGATGTTTTGTGAACGCATTGAAACAATAATTGAACAAAACCAGATAAGATTAAGTGACATAATATTCAGTGATGAATGCCACATCTATCTCAATGGGTTCATCAACAGACAGAATTACCGGTGTTGGTCACAAAACAAGCCAAATATACACTTGGAGAAACCTCTGCATTCACCAAAAGTTACTGTCTGGTGTGGTTTGAGTAGCAGCAAGGTTTATGGTCCTTACTTTTTTGAGGACCCAGAGACAAGGAGACCGCTTTCAGTAACTTCAGAAAGATATGTAGAAATGCTGAACACTGTTTTTGAACAAGAAAACTGCAGTAACAAGTGGTTTCAGCAAGAGGGAGCAACAGCCCACACAACTAGGCAATCACTGGAATGTTTAACAAGATTTTTTGAACAAAGATTCATTTCTCATCGCTCGCAGTTTCCCTGGCCCGCAAGATCTCCCGATCTATCACCTTTGGACTTTTTTCTCTGGGGATTTGTCAAAGACAAAGTATTCAGGCAAGAGCCATCCTCTATCGAAGAATTAAAGCAAGCGGTGGTAGAGAGTGTACAGTCCATTGAATGCAGCGTTTTGGAAAATGTAATAAATAACTTCCTTTCCCGTTGTGTGAAATGTAAGAATGTCCAGGGACGTCACTTTGAACACATGTAGAATAAATTATAACTTTAAAATGTTCTCTTTCGAATGCTTTTTATTTCATTTGTGAAGCTGCAATAATGACTGAGTAATAAGCGATTAAAAACAGGGACAATTTTTGTGGTCACACGGTATCTTCAGAGGTGGAAAGAGTTTTTTAATTTTAGTTAAGAGTTTTTTTTGTCATATCTGATGGTGTATTATTGTCGATATGTATGTATGATTTTCATCTATTTTTGTATGATTGGCTTCAAAGGGTTAATCTGTTTCCAAAATTATTTTTTAGATGTTTTAGGCCTAGTGTAATGATCAATCAGCATGTCGAAGAAAGGGGTTGTTTTGTTTGATATTACAGTTTAACTGTTATAAACAGTTTAAGGCCAGGAAGGAAGAAATCATTCTCAGTTTGAATTGTATGCTGTTTTTGCGGGAGGGGGTTCAATGTACACTTGCGCCCATTATTCGTAAGACACTCTTGAGAACAGATAGCGACACCTAGCATATATTTGTTGTGTGTACTACAAACGGTTGTAAATGTCTTTAGAACAATTATTTCCATTCATCACTCTGGTTTACATATTACTAAGGAAACATAAATGACTAATTAAATATAAATTCAAGAAGGAGATATATATCATATTAACAATGAAGTGAATAAAAAATGGTCTTGTTAAAACTAAAAGAAAACCTTAGGACGTGATGACAGTTTTCATGGTATTGACAAGCCTGTCATCCTGAACTGAAGATTCAATGTATAAAAACAGAGCCGTTGGTAGGCATTATTGCACTCTGAGCAAATTCCAAATTAATTAATTAATTTATTTGCATTTAATATTGAACATAGATTTAGATATTATTTTGTGCTATAACAAAAACAGAGCAAAAACCTGATATATATAAATACATATATAGGCGGTTTATGAATGTTTTGATGCATATTAAATTTTAATAACATTATAACATTACCAGATTGATGGGTATCTGTAGGTTTCATAAGTCACTGCTTAGAATATCTTCCAGTTGGCAAATGGACGATAGCTGAATGGATACTACTGGTATGGCATTGTTATATCCGGAACAAATGCTATGTCTAGTTCAGCAAGTGCTGAGAAAAATATTTTTAGAAACGAAGAATGTTTTGTATTGAGGCAGCATCATAAATACATATAATTGTTTTGTATTAATAAGTTCCATGTTACAAGTTAAATGTTGAACCACTTCAGCTGTGACTCTTGGCGGTCTCTCACTTCAAAGGAGAGCATACAGAAAATAAAACTATTACAGTGATTCATATCAATAAACCTAGAGCCATTTAAACGGTAATATTTGACAATTTTGCAAAGGTGTTACACATTCATAATTATACATGAACGCAACAAATTTAATATCTTGTCCAGCCACCGTTGTTGTCTATGACTTCCTGCAGTCGATGTGGTACAGAAGCATATTTAATACGCAGCCATGCTATCTAAAAAAGATGCCATTCACTTATTACGCCCTGAAAAGCAGACTCACCTGAATCGAGACATTTTGGGCAAAAGTGGATGGGAAGTATCCTTTGCTTGCTGAAGAGGCAAAGAAAGTGCTGGTGCCTGTTGCGACAAGTTATCATTGTGAAGCAAGCTTTTCAGCAATGATGGTCATAAAGAACAAACTGCGAAATCGGCTACACATTGAAAGCGATTTACGCTGCGCCTTGAGCGAAACTGAACCCAGAATTCAGTCGCTAGTTCAGCAGAAACAGTTGTATCCCTCGCACTAGAGTAGTGGTTGGTGGTGACGCGTTTTGCTTGCTTCCTATGTAATGTTATTGTAGCCATTCTTTAACCAATATCATAAGTATTTAACTTATGCATAAGGGAGTGTATATATAGAAATATACGATTATTATGTTTATAAAATTTAAATAATTATTCTCGTGTTCAGTAAAATGAAGTTTTCTGTGCTTTTTGCACGGGGGTAATTTCCATTTGATGACTAACCAAAAGGGGTACTCACACAAGAAGTTTGGGAACCGCTGGTGTAGCAGCTTAATGATCATTATCCAAACTGTTTCCGCATTCCAACAATTCCACCTGACTTTTAACATATCACGTGCCACCACATGGCGTCATGACAGAGGTGTTAACGGGTATGGTGACTGAAAATAAGCTCATGCTATTCCTGAATCTCATCGAAGCAACTACTCTGCAGAATGGATTATCATCACCAGAAAATTGCTGAAGGGGAAGAATCATCGGCATGAAGAAGGGCTGCCTGTCTCCAACTCAAATTGCAAGAGAACTTGGGATTTCTAGGAACACTGTTTATATATGGTTGAAGAGGCGGCAAGAGGAAGAGAATCTACGAGATCATCGCAGAACGGTGACTGACAACTGCGGCGGATGATCGGAGGATCTGCGATGTTGCCGAAGCCCATACCTTTACCAATGCTGTTGCCATAAGGGAAGAATTGCAGCTTGATGTTTCGGCAATGACAGTAAGGCGGCGGCTACATGAAGATGGGTTGCACTATCGGACTCCGGCTATCGGAAGGAGAAGTTAAATCAGCAACATCGAGAAAATAGACTTCGATTTGCTCAGCAACATGTTAACAGAGGACTTGACTTTTGGAGATGAGTGATATTTACCGATGAAAAGACCTTTTCCTTCACATCCCATGGTCGTCTTCATTGTTGAAGGAGGAATAATACTTGATATACTCAAGAGCACATCTATGAGGAAGCACGTAGCGGTCATGAAGTGGCGTAGCTTGAGGGGGGGCTGAGGGGGCGACTGCCACCCAAGAGAGAGAGAGAGAGAGAGATAGAGATACATTTCCCTGTGGCAAATTTTAATTCAGCTTCTCATAATAATACATTATATTATAGCATGGCTAAGCCTGTGACGTAGTGGCTTGAAAAACACACATTAGTCACGGAAAAGTTGCCAAATTTGTCCAGTCTCGAATTTATAACACAGTTGTCCCCCTGAAAAAAGACCACGCAACGCCACCGCGGTCATGTCACCTGTAACATGTGGGGATATATTCATCTGTATGGTGTAGGAGAGTTCACCAAAATAGAAGGGAGGTTTACTGCAGACCAGTATATAGAAATTTTCGAAGAGGTTATGCTTCCTTCTGTGTATGCATATGCTCTGCCATTTCATGAGCGAATCATTTTTATGCAAGACAGGTCCCCCAATTCACACCGCACGGATCAAAGAAATATCCACCTCCTGGATATGAATCTCATCGAGAATATATGGGCCAATATTGTAAATGTGTGGGAACCAGCGGAGGAACGAACAACGGACCAGCTTTTACAACACACATTTAGTGAGTGGGAGGTGCTGAGGAAGAACCAACAGCTGGTATATAATCATGTTGCTTTTGTGCCACATCGACTGCAGGAAGTTATAGCCAACAACGGTGGCTGGACAAGATATTAAATTTGTCGTGTTCATGTATAAAATATCTCTCAAATACAATGGTAATTATGAATGTGTAACACCTTTGCAAAAATTCAAATATCATCGTTTAAATGGCTCTATGTTTATTGATATGAATCACTGTAATAGTATGGAGCTTAGAAAATGGTAAACCAATCAGTTTATGAGTCAGTCCTATGTATGACCTGATGAAGCAGAAAGTGTTGACGATCCTGGTACTAAGGAGCTGTGGGCAATAGAGACAAAGGTGCTAGGCATTGTTTGGCAGCAGCAAGGAGAGGATTTGCCTACTTTCATTGGGAAATCTTTAGTAGAGCTGGCTGAGAATAAGACAAGGTGGATAAAATGTACAGCTTTTAGTTTGGCTTCAAAGGTATTTGATCCCCCTTGGGTTTTTGGCTACATTTGTGATAAAGTATAAAATTTGGTTTCAGAACCTCTGGGAAGTTGGACTTAGTTGGAACCAAGAGTTATCCGATCATATGGTGGTAAAGTGGAAAGACTGGTTCGAAGAATTGGCACATTTCAGAGACATTGAAATCCAAAGATGATACTCTGGAGAGTTGAACACTAGTCCAGATAATCTAGAGCTGCATGCCTTTTATGTTTTTGTTATGTATTTTGTTATGTTTATTATAGAGGGAGGATTTTGGGAAATGCTAGTGAGAAGTGTAGAGTCCATTAAAGAAACGTTTTGCTAATGTTCATTTGAACAAAGAAGAATTTTGCACTGGTTTATGTGAAGTAGAAGCAATGGTGAATAGCAGGCCCATTGCTTTTGTTTATAACAGTATACAGGATGCAGAGCCATTGACACCACGTTATTTTCTTTGTGGTAGACGATTAACATCAAGCCCCAGTTCGCCAGTAGACTTACAGCTCATCCAGATCTGTGAAGAAGAGTTAACCAGAAAGCTCAAGTACCTTGAAGAGCTACAAGATCAGTTATGGAAGAGGTGGTAGAACTCAATTATTACCCACCAGGCAATGTAAAAGGCTGCAATCCAAATTGTATTAAGGTGGGAGAAGTGGTGATGATTGGAGATGAAAGACCAAGGCAATGTTTGTTGGCAAAAACAATTTAGTTAGGTCTGCACTGGTAAAGACTTCAGGAGGAAAATTAAAGAGATCTATACAAACCTTTATGCTTTGGAAATTAGCAAAACACAGATAGTCAAGATGAGGCATTTGGGTTATAGCCTCATGGAGAAGGCTTGGCTAAACTTGCAGAAAATAGTGATAACAATGCCTCTTCTGGTATGCGGGAGACTTGTGGTTACCCAAGAAGTTTTCACAAATCCATTTGAAAGCCTGCCATGCTTTTAGTTCTAAGGCATTGAGGCTTTCTTTAAAGCCTTCATCCTGCAGAACCTCCCTGATTTGAGGCCCCACAAAGATTCCCTCCTTCAATTTCGCGGCACTGATGTTTGCAAATTTCTCAACAAGGTATCGAAACCCTCTCGAATTCGCCTTACCCATCGCTTTCACAAAATTTTTCATTAAGCGGAGCTTAATATGGAGAGGTGGCAGGAAATGATCCGCGGTAGCACCCTCCTTGCATGCCTATTAACATACCAATGACTTTGAGATCACCACAGATATTCCATTGATGAGTGCTGTATTGGATTGCTTCGAGTAGTATATTCATGTTATCATACGTCTCCCTTAGATGAACAGGGTGGGCGATCGGGATGGACGGCTTTAAGTTCCCGTTATGCAGGAGAACCGCTTTCAAGCTTCGCTGTGAGGAATCAATGACGAAGCGCCACTCAGATGGTGTGTGTACCTGTGAGAAGTTCTCGAAAAGTCCATTGATATCATGGAAATAGCAGAGCGGACCGTCTACTTGAGTTTCGAGGAGAGAAGTTCTGATTTCTCTTTGGAGAGGGCTAGGTCTCTAATGAGGTCATTGAACTCGTTTTGGGTAAGCCTCTCCGGCTCCGATTGCTCTTCGTCAGGTGTATTGTCAAGATCGGCCGAAGGTCCCGCATCTCCGCCAATCGCACCTTCGTCGGATTCCCTTTCTTCTTTTAAAGAAGCGAGTCCATGCTGTGGAGGTACCGGAATCGGCATCGTGTGATCGTGAGGGATCGGTCTAATCGCAGAGTCTACGTTCGGATAAACGATGTTATGCGTGTTCTTCACGGAGAATCCAGTTATGTTAACATTGCAAAAGTAACAATCGCCATGATGGTCTCTCGGCTCCCTCCATATCATGGGTATAGCGAACGGCATCGACTTTTTCCTTTGGTTCAACCAGTCACATAATCCATTCAAACAAGTGTTACAAATAACATGTGGCGCCCACGCCTTATCTTGGTCGCCTAGTGGACAGCCGAAGTATAATCGGTAAGTTTTCCGAAGATCCATCGTGATTGTACTCCGTTGTGATTTAGTCGCGAACGAGCCGCACATGTAACAGAAATTGTCGGGGTGATTTTTACACTTTCGAGGCATGATGTTCGATGAGTGGGTTGATGTGAATCACCTAAAAAAATAGAATGTGTAAGTGGGCGACACAAAACAAAACAACACACAACTAGACATGTGACTGTTACGCCAAAGAATAAAAGGGCGTACATGTGCAACGTTTGCAAATTTGAGGCCAGCAACTGCTTTCACCTAAAATACCACAAGACAACCTGCGGAAAGCCTAAGTTGAAACGACAAACTGCCATACATGAGGGTACAGAAACGGTAAAGAAAAACCTACACCTAAGCTGCAACGACAAAATACTCCGCTACATGTATAAAAGACGCATATTATATATTTTATATGTAGTATTATATATTATATTATACATAGTTACATGCATATTATATACTGTATATTATATATAGTATTATATTATATATATATATATTATATTTATTATATATATTATGACCGGTCTCATCTCGAAAACTAGACGTGCTAGAGGAAACCCGAAACCAAATTTGGAATCAGCGTCCCAAGAGCTATCTATCCCACCCATAATTATATCTGATGAAAAATACTTCTTGGCCAGTGTATAATTTACCTACAACCGAAGTGAGACTAATGGGACGATAGTTCCTGGACTTTCGTGATCCCCTTTCTTAAAGATAGGAGTCACATTTGCTTCCCTGCAATCACCAGGCACCTGCCCGTCTCCAACAATTTGTTGAAGACTGTAGCCAGGTGGGAAGCTACCTGGAGAGAGAGAGAGAGAGTTACAAGGAGTTACAAGGACAAGAGGAAGCCTCAAAGACCTCCCGGTCCACTCTGGGAGGTTGCTGTTATGAAACAAGTTTATTTTTCTTTCAACTATTCTTGCCAGAGGCAGGTACGGAAAAGGTTGAAGAAAATACTTTAACCCTGGAAAAGTAGCCAAGGAGGTTTTACAGGAAAATAGAGAATATATATAAAAAAGCTCTATAATTAGCATGCCCATAGAGACACCTTGCAAGCGAACTCCTGCAGAATTACGTTATGTTTAAGTCTTAAACCATGAGCGTATTCAGTACTTTGTCTAACTAATTTTTAAACACATTTACATTTTGGCTGGAAACAACCTCTGAGGGAAGTTGGTTCCAGATATTAACTATTTTATAGGAAAAGAAATTGCCGTAGGGCGTAGACAGAGGTCCTAAATGTCTTTAGTTCCAGTTTAAACCCATTATTTCTTGTTGGATTGGCATTAAATGAGAATAAGTTTCTGTAATCTATCCTGTCTATTCCAGTGAGCATCTTGAAGACTTCAATAAGCTGACGGCTCAACCTCCTCGTCTCTCAAGTAAACAGATTTAGGTGCTCCAATCTCGGTTGGTAGTTTTGCATTCTCATTGAAGGGATCAATTTTGTAGCCTTGCTTGTACCGTTTCTAAACTTTCTATATCCTTTCTGAGGGATGGAGACAAAAACTGTGCACAGTATTCCAGTTGAGGTCTGACTAGTGAATTATAAAGGGCCATTACAGTCTCCTTGTTCCGAAACTGGAACTGTCTTTTAATATAACCTAATATTTTTAAGGCCCTCTTTTCGACTTCTGCACAGTGCTTCGATGGTTTCAGATCATTGCTGATATAGACTCATAAGTCTTTCTCTAGATCGGTCTCAGTCGAGTTCCTTCCCAAGAGAGAGTAATCGGTGTTCGGCTTTTTATAACCTATGTGCATTACCTTACATTTGTTCAAGTTGAATGGCATCTGCCAAGTAGCAGACCACTCGCCCAACCTGTCAAGATCATATTGAAGTGTTCTTACGCCCTCCTCAGTACCTACACTACTTCCTAATTTCGCATCGTCTGCAAATTTGGAGATTGTACTTAGAAGCCCGACGTCTATATCGTTAATATAGATGATAAAAAGCAAAGGACCCAGAACGGAACCCCGTGGGACACCACTGATGACGGGCGCCCACTCCGAAGCCACTCCATTTTGTTACCACTCTCTGCTTTCTATCTTTTAACCAATCTTCAATCCAAATGGAAACGAGCCCGGTGATTCCTAGTCCTCTGATTTTAGCCATGAATCTCGCGTGAGGGACTTTGTCAAAGGCTTTTTGAACGTCGCGATACACTATATATATTGCACTACTTGCATCGTATAGTGTTTGCATATTATGGAAAAACTCTAACAGGTTTGTCAGACAGGATCTCCGTCTCCTAAATCCATGTTGAGAATAAAAAATTAGATTGTTAGATTCAAGGGCCCGCATCAAGATCCCGTTCTATAATGATGGATTCCAACAGTTTGCCAACAATTGATATTAAAATGATCTGGCGGTAATTACAAGGATTTTCCTTATCACCCTTTTTAAAGATTGGTGTTACATTTGCTAACTTCAAGTCTGTTGGAACTTTCCCTAACTCGATTGATTGCTTGAATATGGTTACTAAGTCGTCAACAACATTGTGGCTAACCTCTTTTAATACCCCTGGAAGAAATAAGTCGGGACCAGGTGATTTGTATTTATTCATGTTGTTAATTAATTGCTGTATCTCATCTCTCGCAAAACTTATGGTCTCTACGGGATGGTCACCGTCTACGTAATCCGAGGACTTGGCACTTCAATTGAGTCTTCCTCCGTGAAGACTGTAACGAAGAACTCGTTTAACGTAGTAGCTCTATCTTTATCGCCGAATTTCAGTACGCCATTTCTATCTTTCAGGGGACCTACATAAATTTTAATTGGCTTCCTGCTTTTAACATGGGCAAAAAATTCTTTAGGGTTAACTTTACAGAGTGAGGCAACTCTAGCTTCTTCATCACGTTTGGCTGATCTAATTAAGGACTTAACCCTCCAACGTAGGTTTATATAGTTTTCTGAATTAGTCTGGTTGAAATGTGATTTAAGTAGTTTGTAAGCTCTCTTTCTGTCCGTAATACCATTGCTAATTTCGTTGTTAAACCATTTCGGCGACTTTGTTGACATGGAAACTATTTTTGTGGATATGAAAGTGATATGTAATATTCTAAACTGATCCCTATACGAGCTCCAGGTGACAATGACATCCTTGCTTATTAGAACTTCAAGTGTATCTGAATTACTTCGGAAGATTTCAAAATTTGCTCTCGAGAAATCCAATCTTTCACGAGTCTTTTCATTTGTATTAACTGGAACCCTGAGGTCAAACCTAATCAAATTATGATCGCTGTTACTCAAATTTTCACCAGTAGTCAAGTTAGAGACTAGGTCATCTTCGTTCGTGAATATGAGGTCTAGTTTATTATTACCCCTTGTAGGACCGTCTACCCATTGACTTAATAAATTATCATCGGTGAATTCCAACAGTCTTGAGCCCTCAGTATCAGCTTTTTTGTTTACCCAATTTATATTACCACAATTAAAATCACCAAAAATCACACTGATCTTATTATTCACTATTCTGCTTAATTGGTTATAAAAGTTTATATCCTTATCAACGGGGTAGTGAGGTGGCCTATATACGAGAAGTAGATGCACTACTTTATTATTTAGGTTTAGATCAATTCCCAACATTTCATGAGTAAATACGATATTACTGTTTACCGGGTGCAGGAAGTCACGAGCATACAAAAGTACACCGCCGCCTTCCGTTCCGTTCCTATCTTTGTGAAACATTTTGTAACCTACCATTTCAAATTCTACAAAATCCCTTGATTCAGAATGAATCCAGGATTCCGTTATTCCTATGATATCAAAGTTCTCAGTTTTGACTAGTGCTATAAATTCCATTAGTTTGTTTCTAATTGACCTAGCATTGAAGAACACAGTTTTGAGAGATTTTAAGTTGTTATTTCTCCTAAATGGCCCGAGTTGTTTTCCGAAGCAGTTGAATCAACTATTGGGGAAGTAGGATGAGCTACTGGTAAAGGACTGACTGCTGGGGGGGGGGAGTAGGGCTGAGAGAGAGAGAGAGAGAGAGAGAGAGAGAGAGAGAGAGAGAGAGAGAGAGAGAGAGAGAGACCAATAATATAAATTTAATTATATGAAATAATGATCGTGAAGCAAAACATTTACGTCAGAATAATACATTCAATAGTAAAATCATAAGGTTTGATACTTTTTGTTTTGCAGATCCTCCTCCCGAAGAGAAAGTGAAAATAAGCTTCATTTTGGAGAAGGAACGAGAAGAACACAAACTTTCTATCGAATTGGAGGAGCTGCTCCAGCAGAAACACCCCGTCGAACTGAAATTGATGCAGAACATCTCCATTACAATTCCCTTGCCCTTATAACCAGGGTGGAAAAAAAACCATGGTTATTTAAAAAACCCAAAAACCATGGTTTATTTGCTTTTAATGTTTTCTTTGGTTCGTTAGCGTTTGATTGTAATAAAATGATTTTATCTTTCATATTTTATTTAAGCATTATACAACTTTTACAAGAAAGAAACTACCTATGTTTTCACTCAAAATTATAAAACCAGCTTGTTTATTATTTTCTTCTAAATAATAGTGATGATAATGAAAACAATTCCTTTAACACTATTCAGATTTTAGATATACTATGATCATATTGTTCATACAAATAAAACATGTCAAATGCGGTGACTAGGAATGTAAATTATATAAGTGAATAAAAATTATTTAGTAAAATACCAACCAACTATATTTAGTGCAATGGTAAACTAAATTTCTCATTTTTCTTTCTTACCAGACAACTTTTAATTTCGGAGACCTGTCAGCTTCAGCTACAAACTATATAGCAAACCTATCAACTACTCTACTGACAGTGTACTGTAAAATACTAAATCACAGTGACAGAAACACAGAATTGATCCTGACTGACTTATTTAATTATGCTTAACTGGGCTAGAAATACTGATATTTTTGAGTAGTTGATAGGAGATATTATTAGTCTTCATGCTCATCGAAGTCGTCACTCTCCACTTCTTTGTTCAACACTTTGTACAAAAAAAACTAGCCAGCTGCCTTATCTATTCCTAACCTGTTTCTTAGTTTGAAGTGGACTAGTCCGAACCTTGAAAATACTCTTTCTACACTAGCACTTGATAAACTGGCTGTTAGAAAGACCTCAATGTCCTGCATTGCATCACTTGAAATTTTCCCTTTCATTGATTGCCACCAAGTGCAAGGAGTGAGACTCCTTAACAGAGTATCCTTGAACAAGTAAGGCTTATTGAAGGGTGTAGATTTGCCCTTCAGTTGCAAAACAATAGGAAGAAGATTAGGAAAATCTTCAGCAGCTAATTGCATGGCCACATCATCATCTTCGTCAGACATATTTGACCCTAAGAAGCGAGGGTCAAGCAGTTTAGCTAGCAAGTGAACATCTTCAATGGCTTGTTTGTAACGCTTTTCCACTTTTTTTTTCAGTTTATCAGTAGGCAAAATTTCCACTGATTGATCCTACTATGATAATCAATGCATGTAATGTTGTAGTGTAATTGATACTTTAATAGTGGTTGGGACATAATCTTTATTGTCAAGATTTCTATTGAAAGATAGTAAAATACCTTAGCTGAAAATACAGACATTTTTATTATGATGTTGATTGTTGACAGTGTGACAGACAATTAAAAAATAAGCACAGTATTAGGTTTCATGTATGAAACTGATGTATGAAATTACCATCATTGATTTACGTTCATACTAAGCATTAAAATATCATTAAAACTAAGAATAAAAAGCAAATACATGAAAAAACAGAAACAAAACAAAAAAAAGTTTTTTTTTCCATCAAAAAAACAAAAAAAAACGTGGTTTGAACCAATCCACCCTGCTTATAACACAGGTGAACAGAGCAGTTCCGATTGGGTTCCAATGGAAACATACAGAAAATATTTCCAGGTCTTTTTAAACGAATTAAGCGCGCATGAAGTACTTTGGATGCACTGTACTACTTTCGTTTGTAGTTCGCACTGGTGAACGCATTGAATGAGGCATTGAGGCAATAGGTGACTTTAACTAATTCGAATACACTAATTTCAAAACTACCACTGAAAAAAATCTAGCACGTCTAGATTTCTAATTATGACGTCATCATATGTATTATATGCTATTGCATTGTTACAGTCGATAACTGCGTAGACGTAGGTGTTTCCATCAAAATAAATTAATTATTTAATGAATAAAACAAAGTTTTTAAGCGGTGTTATAGATTTTTAGGGGATAATCTTCAGGAAATTAAATACATTTGTGTACTATCTCGTGTAGTAACATATGTACCATTCACACAGTGCATGTCTATTCCTATGCCCATACGTAACTGTAGCGTTCAGTGGTCATTCCTTCAAATTTGTTTTTTCTCTTCAGGTTTGATATGGATGGGAATAGGATCCATGGTTGTGTGAATGATGTGAACAGTTTTTGTTATGTGTACAGCAAATTCACCTGTTGCTTCTGTCATTAAGACTGCTCCGCATGGTGAGGAATTACCGGTTCCAACTCGGCAAGCAAAGTGGGAGGAACAAGATGATGAGGCCATGGCATCTGCTGGCGAAGATCCGGATTCAGCAGTAGAAGATAGCACTTACCATCTCAAGACAGAAGACGATAAGACGCCACACTTCATTAATCAAAGGGAGCTCAATGACTTGGTGCGCGATTTAAACCTGTCAAAACAAGAGGCTGAGCTTCTTGGGTCGAGGCTGCAGCAATGGAACTTTTCAGCTGAAGGAATTAGAGATTTTCTGTTCAGAAGCCGCAACCAGTTACTTTCTACGTTCTGCGAGATGCAAGATTCCTTATGTGTTTGTACAAATATAAATGGTCCTATGCAGGACTTATGTTTTGAGCATGATCCTACTGAATGGTGTCTGTTCATTGCTTCCTCAAAAGTCAGCTTGAAAGCAGTCTTGCTGAATAATGGGAACAAGAAATCTTCTATCCTCTTAGCTCAAGCTGTCGGCATGGAAGAAACTTACGACAATATGGCATTACATCGAATTTGTTCCTGGAGAGAAAAATGTGAAATAGCCTTCATTAGTGGATTTCAGAAAGGTTTTTCTCCCACCGTTACACATCATACTTAGTCTAATGAAGAATTTTGTCAAGGCTTTGGACAGAGAAGGAAAGAGTTTCAGTTACTTGAAGGAGAAATTTCCAAAAATCAATGATGCTAAACTGAAAAAGGGCATTTTTGTTTGACCACAAATCAGAGGTCATAGCTGACCCCAGATTCGACACCAAGTTAACAGATGTTGAGTTAGTGGCTTGGCAGTCCTTCAAAGTAGTTATGAAGGGATTCTTAGGAAACAGGCAAGAAGATACGTACGAGAAAATAGTATGAAACTACAAACGTATGGGTTGGAAAATGTCTCTCAAGATTCACTTTCTGCACCCTCATTTAGACTTCTCTGAAAACTTAGGTGCTGTCAGTGATGAACATGGCGAGCGATCCCATAGGATATTTCTACGATGGAGCAACGTTACCAAAGTAGATGGGACCCAGGAATGATGGGCGACTACTGCTGGTTCCTACAGGTTGAGAGTGAATCAGAATGCAAGAGAAAATCAAGCAGCACGCCAGTTTTTGCAAAGAAAAGTTAGACACTTGTATGCGTATACTGTATGTGCATGGAAAAGGGTTACAAGGCTTATAATATCTACAGTTCAAGTATAAAATTTTGTCGCTAAAAATATGATAAATTTAATACTGAGGAATATTTATACTTATCTTTTGGAATTACCTTATGAAAATAGTGAGTAATTTTTGTATCAGAACTATACATGAAAACTTTAATACTTAATAAGAACATACATACATCCTATATACTATTGAGCTAAAATGTGTCTTTGTGTTTGTGTGTCTGTCCGTTTTCTTTGGAACTGTGCACAGACTAAACGGCACATCGGAAAATTCTGCAACCACCACCATCTGATAGCCCATGAGCTTCCGATGTGCTCTGTCAGGTTTCCAGGTCCTAGGTCACTCCGCGGCCGAGCACGAGCTATTTAATGTCTATTACAAGTGAATGTAAGTACTTAGAAAACGATACCCAGGTTGAAGAGCATTGTAAGGGTGATCCAGAGAAATGGGACCGAAAAGAAACCCCTGTAACTCTTAAAGTATAAGTCCTTTTATAAAATCATACGCATCATTCGAAAGAGGATAGTTACAAGTTTGTACAGGATTGTATAGGTTTTGACAATACAAGACAAGATAAGATACAAAACAAAATAAAAGTGTTAGTTAAAACTAACCCTTCAAGATGACTGCATGGACTGTGGAACAGCTGCGTTTCATAACTGAGCAATATTATGCATGGAAGAAGTGTAGTTTCAGCTCAAAGATCTTTCAAGACAAATTTTCAGATGTCAAAATCACCTTCTAAGAAAGTAATCCGTCGGTGTGTCAGAAATTTTTCCCTAACTGGCAGCATTGGAAAAAGAAAACCAATTGGAAGAGTGCGCACAGCAAGGATAGACGAGATCATTAACAGAACTCATGAAATTGTACAGGATAATCCTAACATAAGCATCAGACGTGCTTCTCAGCTGTTAGGAGTTGGATATGGAACAACACACCGTATATTCAAGCAAAATTTAATGCTCTTTCCATATAAAATTCAAACAGTGCAACTAAACGATGGAGATTTCGCACGAAGACGACAATTCTGTCAATGGATCCAACAGAAGGTAAATGACACCACCAATTTTCTAGCAACTTTGATTATGTCAGACGAAGCCCATTTTCACTTGAATGGAACTGTAAACAAACAAAATTGTCGTTTCTGGGCAACAGAAAATCCATTGAATATTACCGAAGTCCCGTTGCATAGTCAGCGTGTAACTGTTTGGTGTGGTCTTACTGCATCTCAGATCATAGGGCCGTACTTTTTCGAGGATTCCACCGGAAACACGGTCACTGTAAATGGTGATCGCTACGAAAAAATGTTGACCGATTTCCTTATTCCTAAATTAAGAGATCTTTGTCTAGAAAACCACTGGTTCCAACAAGACGGAGCTACCTTCCATACCACGAGGAACTGCATGGCAGTTTTGCGTCAAACGTTTCCAGGCGAGTTAATCTCAAGATTTGGAGACGTTGAATGGCCCGCAAGGTCTCCGGATTTTTCTCCCTTAGATTATTATCTCTGGGGATATTTAAAGAGTAGGGTCTACAGAAATAACCCAACGACCTTGCAAGAATTGAAGGCCGCCATCACAAATGAGATACAGGCCATACCACCGCACACTCTTGCAAAAGTGATGCAGAACTTACAAGCGAGAACACTGGAATGCTTGGCAACTAATGGAGCACATTTGAAAGGAGTCATTTTTAAAAAATAAATATTTCATAATAAACTTGTAACTCTACTCTTTCGAATGATATATAGTTTTTATGAAAGGAATTAAATATTAAGAATATTTGGCTTTTTTTTATGGGTCCCATTTATCTGGATCACCCAGTATAATTACACAATCTTCCAAGTTAGTAGTATGACCGCAAAATGTTCGAGTGCATATATAAAAAATGAACAATGAATAATCAATATTCATTTTTACATAAGAACCAAAATCGCTTAACGCGAGTTTGGATAATAATTTTACTTATAGCTTCCTATTTTTGTTCGTGTCACAACCCTACGATCTACCATATCTATGGTTTAGTCGTATCCATTTTCCATTTGTTATAGAATTTATTATAATTAATTATGATTGTCTTGCATCTCACCCTCGACCCTAGATTATGCATACACATTGCATATAACAGGATTGGAACTCGTAGTTGTACTTCTTAGTCATTAATACCCACTCTTTGTCTCTAATTCGTTCTTGTAAATCTTCCTAATAATGATTTGTACTATACGTACAAATTCAATAACTATGACGTCACATTTTCCCGTCATTAATTTCCCTTCATCCTATCTCTAGTATTCAATGTATGAAAATTCTTTATCATACTAAAAACTGTACACTCTATAGAAGTCATTATTTATATGTTATGTAGTATAAATATTATTATTCAACCATATTCATCCATACCGTACGTGCCCATGTACTTTGTATTATATTTCTAACATCTTAATTGTCTATTAATATGAAACACTGTAACAAAACAAAGTTATAGTAACTGTTTAATTATAATTAACTGTAATACTTTAATGTAATGTACTTTAATGAAACTGTACTTAATGATGTAATGTACTAAATGACGTAGTCAATGTACTTTAATGGAATTGTAGTTAACGATAATAAATGAATTAATTGGTAATTATAATCATAGTTATAGTAGACCAAAATTACAATGTACTGTACTCAATGTCCGACCCGACATTATGTCGCCATAAGGAATGTAGAATCGGCGATACTGTTGTTATTTTTTTTATTATTTTTCCGTTGGGATAAATTTTGATGTGCTTTCTACTTTGCCAAATAATTGATGACCTGTTGTTTTTTAAAATCTAATAATCATTTTTTTTAGATTTAGCTTAATAATGAATGATGAGTAACTTTTGCTACGTCATGTTTTATATACATTCTCTCTTTGTTATAAAAGATGAAGTCATGTCTTACCTAAGCATTTAATTGTAAATCTTAAACCTTTAATTTTTACTCATATGCATATTTTAGTGTAAAGATGCATAGTTCAATTTCCACTTTTAGTTAACTTGGCAGATCATGATAACATCAGATCTGAAAAAAAGCAATTTAAGATAAAAATATGGCTTCATCTTCAAATATCTTGTTTACTCGTTTAAACCTTACCACAGCTAAAAGATTTACTTTATTTTCAAATATTGTGCAAAAATAATGCAGCCTCTTCAACATTTAAAAATGATGATGTTAGTAGAATCGGGGTATATAAACCCCACAAATTTCTTCCATGTTCATTCTGATTCCAACTACGAGGCTGAGCATTACCTGTAACAGTTTAGGAGTAAAACACAGTAAGAAAAAGTCTTTATCTTCTCCTTCGAGCCGTGCTCTCTTCAGAAAACTTAGTCATTAGAATCTCCCGATAAGTTACAAGAAGAATCGGGGAGAAACCTCAAAGAATTTAATACGCCTCTCAGAATCCTCCGAGCCACTAAAGAAGAACTCGGAGAGTAGTATAGAAGAAACTACTGCAAGTAACAGATCCGTTGCTGCCTCCTAACCAGAACCCCCGTCGACTCCGAACCACCCCAGGGCCATAGACGGAGGGTTAACACATATATGCAATTGCAATGTTGATCAATTGTTGCAAGGTGCCAACCCCCCTTCCCCCCCTGGGGGTAGTCCCGATAATAGTTTGGTAGTTCAGATATACAGCTACCTGCCCGGAGGGCGATAGCGAGCTACCGCTTGTAAATACTATAATATGTCTATAAATTATGATGTCATAACTAGGAAATATGAAGTGGTGGAATTTTTCCCTAGTTTTTCTATGATAAAATCAGCATAAAAATTACTCCAAATTACATATTCTTTCAGATACGGAATCTTTTGAAAAAATTGTTGACCAATGTAATTACAGGGTGATAGCTAATATTATATAAAGAAAGTATGTGCAGTATTTCCTTATAAAGGTAATTAATTAATTATTGTATAAGATAAAAATTATTATTATTATTATTATTATTATTAGTATTAGTATTAGTATTATTATTATTTGCAGTTTGGGTTCTTCGTTCATCTGTGTATACATATAATAATGCAAATTGCATTTTAGCTATAGTTTTATACAATAATTATTGCTGTGTTATTTATATTATGAAATGCAATGCAAAAGACAGTTTATTAAAGGACTCTCTCTCTCTCTCTCTCTCTCTCTCTCTCTCGCTCTCTCTCTCTATATATATATATATACATACACAAAGAGAGAGTGAGGCAACATTGCGGCGAAGAGAGAGGGATTGAAGACAGTCAGTAAGAGGCGGGGAATTGATGGGACGGAAAGCCTTTGATTCCACCGGTCAAGTAGGGCTGTGTGGGTTGAGCCTCCCCATACATGAGAAACGTACTCCATACAGGGGCGGACAAGAACCTGGAGTGGATAGAACATAGGAGTGGTCCGAGTGGATGGAACAGGAAGTTCAACTTAAAAGGTTATTGATAAATAAAAGGAGGATAGTAGGTGACAGGACAGAGCTAGGCAATCTGCAGCCCAAAACGTTCGGCCCCCAAATATGCATTCACATTTAAACCGTTGGTAACACCAATACGCATATACCGATAGTACTCATTTTTGTTTTCATAGAAAGCCAGCAGATGGCACTCTGATATGATGTCAGACGCGATGGGCTGAAAATGGAGACTATTTTGAACACTTGTGCTAGTTCATATTGTAAACTGCATATCTTGTTTTGTTGTAAAACAATAAACACCAATAATACCCATGTTATATTTGTACTATCTGTAAATTTGGCTGAATAGGCTTGTTGAGCTAGAAAGTACAGGAATGGATCGTCAGGAGGCTTCGATTAGAATCCTAATTATTTTGTCTGGAGAGTTATTGGAAGTTATTTCTGAAAAATTCAAATGTAGATGTTACGCCCAGTTTGTGAAATTGCCCAGCTCATGAACTGGGCAGTATCATGTAGGAAACCTAAAATTTCCTACAAGAATATATGTGGGGGAGGGGGAAGAGGGGATGGAAGGTGAATCATGAGGTTCACAACACACGAGTCCACACACCACAACATGCTTATCTTAACCTAACCGCCAAATGTGCAAGACAGGAAGCACGGGGGAGGGGGCTCATGCAGCAGGCTAGGAGGATGCTTGCCCATAGCACAAAATCACTGCGTCCCATTGACGTGGGTGATAACGTTGCAGTGCCAGTGTCTCAGTTTGACCGAAGCAAAGGATCCGCCAAACATAGTTGGAGTTGTGCTTTCTAGGGAAGAAAGTGGTTACATGATAGGTACAAAAAGTGGAATAATTAAAGGCAAACTTGTGGAAACCAAGTGGAGTTTGTCCGCTTCAGTGGTCGTAAGGCCAAAGATGTTCATCAGGAACAACTAAGTATTAATGAAATTGTTCGCGTAGAGTGTATCTGTGGAGGTCAAGGGTTTAGAAGGTGTCACTGCAGAAGTAACTGCCTAACAAAGCGGTGCTGTCTGAAATTATCTGAATCACAATCCACAGTTACACAATCTGGCCTCTCTCACAATGCCATCTTAGAAGGAGACCAACGCAAAAGACATAGTTGGTACCTGCACAACGAAAGCAACGCCAGAGGCACCAACATAGCCACACAGCTAAAGAGCCTCTTCTTTCTTAACAATACAGAAGAACATACACACATACCACATCAAACAGGTTACTCAAACTCCTCCCCAGACATAACGTTCTGTTCCCCCTCACTAGCAACACATACACAATGGAGAACAGAAAAACAACTGTTATCAGACCACCTGCCCATCATCATTACGACACGTTCTACACTCTGCCCAACAGCCTTAGGCACACTTACAAAAATGACAAGAAAGCTGACTGGGAACAGTTCAAAATACAGACTGAGGAACAATTCACCACATTAAACAGCACCCCATCATAAACATCAATACAACACTCTAGACATTTAATCAGATCATCAATAATGCAAACAAATACATACCCGAGGGCAACATTAGGAAATACAACCCAAATTACACTAAAGAAATAGCCCACCTCATAAGGCAACGTAACAACCTCAAACATAACACACAAACACCACACACAGAAGCCATAAAACAGCAGATACAACAGCTCAACACAGAAATAAACAACAAACTCAAAGAAAAACAAACAGAAATATTTAGAGAATTCATAACAACACGAAACCACTCCACAGATACATCCAGGCTATACAAGACTATAAACAGCATTACCCACTCTAACAACGGCATTGACACCTCACACACGACTATCTGCCGCAGCCAAAATAATATCGCAACATATACACAACAAGCTAACATTCTAGTTAATCACTACGCAAAGATAAGTTACTTGAACAAAGACAACAACTAGAAACACGCAGACAGACAAAGAGCCAAACAAAGAAAACCTACAGACTCGACACGACCATTACACCCTTCAATACAGACCAGACCACCAAGATCATCAAAAAATTAAGAATTCGAAGGTTGCTGGACCAGACAACACATCTAACATACACCTCAAACACTTGGGCCCACAGGGAATACTAGCTCTCACAAATATCAGCACATATTCATACCAACACTGTATTATTCCTGACATATGGAAACAAGGTAAATTTATTTATTACACTACTCAAACCAAACAAAAATCCAACAGAACCAGCTTCCTATAGACCCATTACTTTACTATGCACACCTTCCAAAGTAACAGAAAGACTAATCTTACAAATCACCAACCCACACATACCACTATCGCCTACTCAACATGGATTCAGACCTTACCACTTAACCATGACATTACTCACTAACCTCACACAGCACATCATGGATGGCATCAACTGCAGACGACCAGCTCAACGTACACTATTAGCAACAATAGACATTAGTAAACCATTGGATGCTATCCCACGCTTCCCTCTCATAAACAAAATAATCAACACAAACATGCACAATAACACCAAGAGGTGGCTGAGCAACTATCTTTCAAGAAGATACTCACATGTATAGTTTTATACAATAATTATTGCTGTGTTATTTATATTATGAAATGCAATGCAAAAGACAGTTTATTAAAGGACTCTCTCTCTCTCTCTCTCTCTCTCTCTCTCTCGCTCTCTCTCTCTATATATATATATATATACATACACAAAGAGAGAGTGAGGCAACATTGCGGCGAAGAGAGAGGGATTGAAGACAGTCAGTAAGAGGCGGGGAATTGATGGGACGGAAAGCCTTTGATTCCACCCGGTCAAGTAGGGCTGTGTGGGTTGAGCCTCCCCATACATGAGAAACGTACTCCATACAGGGGCGGACAAGAACCTGGAGTGGATAGAACATAGGAGTGGTCCGAGTGGATGGAACAGGAAGTTCAACTTAAAAGGTTATTGATAAATAAAAGGAGGATAGTAGGTGACAGGACAGAGCTAGGCAATCTGCAGCCCAAAACGTTCGGCCCCCAAATATGCATTCACATTTAAACCGTTGGTAACACCAATACGCATATACCGATAGTACTCATTTTTGTTTTCATAGAAAGCCAGCAGATGGCACTCTGATATGATGTCAGACGCGATGGGCTGAAAATGGAGACTATTTTGAACACTTGTGCTAGTTCATATTGTAAACTGCATATCTTGTTTTGTTGTAAAACAATAAACACCAATAATACCCATGTTATATTTGTACTATCTGTAAATTTTGGCTGAATAGGCTTGTTGAGCTAGAAAGTACAGGAATGGATCGTCAGGAGGCTTCGATTAGAATCCTAATTATTTTGTCTGGAGAGTTATTGGAAGTTATTTCTGAAAAATTCAAATGTAGATGTTACGCCCAGTTTGTGAAATTGCCCAGCTCATGAACTGGGCAGTATCATGTAGGAAACCTAAAATTTCCTACAAGAATATATGTGGGGGAGGGGGAAGAGGGGATGGAAGGTGAATCATGAGGTTCACAACACACGAGTCCACACACCACAACATGCTTATCTTAACCTAACCGCCAAATGTGCAAGACAGGAAGCACGGGGGAGGGGGCTCATGCAGCAGGCTAGGAGGATGCTTGCCCATAGCACAAAATCACTGCGTCCCATTGACGTGGGTGATAACGTTGCAGTGCCAGTGTCTCAGTTTGACCGAAGCAAAGGAGATCCGCCAAACATAGTTGGAGTTGTGCTTTCTAGGGAAGAAAGTGGTTACATGATAGGTACAAAAAGTGGAATAATTAAAGGCAAACTTGTGGAAACCAAGTGGAGTTTGTCCGCTTCAGTGGTCGTAAGGCCAAAGATGTTCATCAGGAACAACTAAGTATTAATGAAATTGTTCGCGTAGAGTGTATCTGTGGAGGTCAAGGGTTTAGAAGGTGTCACTGCAGAAGTAACTGCCTAACAAAGCGGTGCTGTCTGAAATTATCTGAATCACAATCCACAGTTACACAATCTGGCCTCTCTCACAATGCCATCTTAGAAGGAGACCAACGCAAAAGACATAGTTGGTACCTGCACAACGAAAGCAACGCCAGAGGCACCAACATAGCCACACAGCTAAAGAGCCTCTTCTTTCTTAACAATACAGAAGAACATACACACATACCACATCAAACAGGTTACTCAAACTCCTCCCCAGACATAACGTTCTGTTCCCCCTCACTAGCAACACATACACAATGGAGAACAGAAAAACAACTGTTATCAGACCACCTGCCCATCATCATTACGACACGTTCTACACTCTGCCCAACAGCCTTAGGCACACTTACAAAATGACAAGAAAGCTGACTGGGAACAGTTCAAAATACAGACTGAGGAACAATTCACCACATTAAACAGCACACCCATCATAAACATCAATACAACACTCTAGACATTTAATCAGATCATCAATAATGCAAACAAATACATACCCGAGGGCAACATTAGGAAATACAACCCAAATTACACTAAAGAAATAGCCCACCTCATAAGGCAACGTAACAACCTCAAACATAACACACAAACACCACACACAGAAGCCATAAAACAGCAGATACAACAGCTCAACACAGAAATAAACAACAAACTCAAAGAAAAACAAACAGAAATATTTAGAGAATTCATAACAACACGAAACCACTCCACAGATACATCCAGGCTATACAAGACTATAAACAGCATTACCCACTCTAACAACGGCATTGACACCTCACACACGACTATCTGCCGCAGCCAAAATAATATCGCAACATATACACAACAAGCTAACATTCTAGTTAATCACTACGCAAAGATAAGTTACTTGAACAAAGACAACAACTAGAAACACGCAGACAGACAAAGAGCCAAACACAAGAAAACCTACAGACTCGACACGACCATTACACCCTTCAATACAGACCAGACCACCAAGATCATCAAAAACATTAAGAATTCGAAGGTTGCTGGACCAGACAACACATCTAACATACACCTCAAACACTTGGGCCCACAGGGAATACTAGCTCTCACAAATATCAGCACATATTCATACCAACACTGTATTATTCCTGACATATGGAAACAAGGTAAATTTATTTATTACACTACTCAAAAAACCAAAAATCCAACAGAACCAGCTTCCTATAGACCCATTACTTTACTATGCACACCTTCCAAAGTAACAGAAAGACTAATCTTACAAATCACCAACCCACACATACCACTATCGCCTACTCAACATGGATTCAGACCTTACCACCTTAACCATGACATTACTCACTAACCTCACACAGCACATCATGGATGGCATCAACTGCAGACGACCAGCTCAACGTACACTATTAGCAACAATAGACATTAGTAAACCATTGGATGCTATCCCACGCTTCCCTCTCATAAACAAAATAATCAACACAAACATGCACAATAACACCAAGAGGTGGCTGAGCAACTATCTTTCAAGAAGATACTCACATGTCATATTTAATGGCAAGTCATCCAAAGACAAGCTTTTTCCGAATGGGGTCCCTCAAGGCTCTGTTCTCTCACCAACACTGTTGAACTTATACATGCCTGACATTCCAACACCCATTGATAACAAGCTTACCTTATCATCATACGCAGATGACATCACTCTAACATCCACCCACAACAACATCGACACCGCTACGAATAACCTACAAACATACATAAACAGTATCCGTCAGCCAGACTCTGTACTGAACGGACGCATTTCCTGAACTCTCTGATATTGCTTCTACTTTTCCATATTGCTAATAGCTTTACTTTTAGAAAGTTTTGAATTTTTTATATTTGTGTTTATATTCACATTGTTATAGTTAAGTAATTGAATATTTGTGGTTTTTACGATTTAGAAGTTTTCATAGCGTTCCGGCTTAATTTAACTTAAACTTGTGACGGTTATAAACTAATTTTAACTGCGCGATGACGTCGCAAAAAGCGTCGTGTGTTAGGTGTGGAGTAAAGCGGTGGTATTCGGATTTTGAAGATTATAACGGCGGTCCTATGGCGATTACCGTGAGATCAGTTTGTTTCTTTTGAGATTTAAAGGAGGAAATAGTTGACATAAAACGTAGTGTAAGTGAGGTAACGGAAAGACTTGCAACGTTTGATGAGGGCAGGGGTAGGGCTACGGTTGACGAAAGCCGAACCAATACTAACGTTGAAGAAGTTAGTAATTTGAAGGGTGAGGGGCGTAACCTAGTTTCTAGTTTTGGTAGCTTATCGGGAAGGTTGGATAGAGTTGAGGAAGGGGTTAAGGTTGGTCCGAGATTAGTAGATGGGGAGGGATTTAGAGAAGTTAAGGATGGAGCTAGGCCGCGTACGTTAGGTGATAGGAATCCCCCGCTATCGAGGTTTCGAACCCTTTCGCCCATTTGGAAAAGGACGTGAATGAGGGGGAAACTATTTTAATTGGGGACTCTTTAGTGGGCCATATGGACACAGAGTTCGTTGAACGGCATCCAACCAAGAGGAAGAGGGTCTGTCTCCCAGGGGCCAGGGTTGACAGAGTTAGAGACGAAGTGGATAGGATTGACGTTGCCTCCCATCACTCGATGTTGGTGATGATGGTAGAGGGCAACGACTCGTATAGGCCCGATACGAGAGTGCCTGACCTTTTGGAGAGATATAGGGGGTTAATTAGGCCCCTAAAGGCGAGGTTAGTTAGGTCTTTAGTTCTAGGTATTACCCCTAGGCACGGTTTGGGTCTTAGGATTACGTCTAAAACGATATTTTTGAATACTAAATTAGAAGAAATTTGTGCTGAGGAAAATGTACCCTTCGTAAAACTGTGGTCAGAATTCAGTGATCCTAGCCTTTTTATAAAAGATGGGGGTGCATTTTAATGAAATAGGTAATGCTAGGCTAGGTAGGTTAATTGACGAAAACGTACGAAAGCTGTATAGGTCGAAGCCTTCTTTAAACGTTGTGGGTCCGGTGAACGCGGGCCCGACGTGAAAAATAGTTTAAAAAGACGGACGTGGTAAAAAATAACTTAAACGTCTTTTATTGTAACGCGCGTAGTATTACAAATAAATTAAACGAATTTAAGGCGATAATTTATTCCGGCAACTACGATATAGTTGCTATCACTGAAACGTGGTTAAATACCGTGACTCAGAACTTGTTGGGGGAATTTGATATACCTGGTTTTAAACTCTTTACTAATGATAGGTTACATAGGTTTGGTGGCGGCGTTTTGCTGTACATTCGTAGTTCCCTTAGGGTTATCGAGGTTAAGATAGATTTTCCGGCAGCAATTAATGCGATATGCGTTGAAGTTAGGGCGCGTAGTATTAGTTTTAATTTTATGTTGTTTATTGACCTCCCGTTCAACCCCTCGATACCGATACTAGATTTTACTCACTTCTTGGCAACTTTATTGACAATCGGAATAGTATAATTGTCGGAGACTTTAACTGCCCTAATGTTAATTACGAGACTTTTACTGGTAATGACGAGGTTTGAGATTGATTGAGTTCATGGAAGATAATTTTTTACGACAGATGGTTACCGAACCAAAGCACGGTGACAATATTTTAGATTTGGTGATGACGAACGGCGAAAATATAGTCGAAGGTTTAGAAGTAGGCGAGAGCTTAGGATGTAGTGATCATCAATTCTTAAGTTTAAGTTATTGATAGAAAACACTAAGGATAGTAACGTAATAGAAGTCCCGATTTTCGTAGTGCCAATTTTGATAGTTTTGCAGATAGGATGAGAATAGTGGATTGGGATAACTTATTTATGGATAATGACGCACATTTTCATTGGGAGGCGTTTAAAGAAAGTTTTATGAATATTGAAAGGGAGTTTATTCCTCGTAGGCCCAAGCGCGCTAGAAATCATGGTAGACCCAAGTGGTGCACTAAGGAAATAGGCGAGTTCATAAACGAGCGTAACAGACCGTATAGACATCATAAGCGCAATGGCACGGCAACTAACCTTAATAGATATATCGAGCTTAGACGTCAGGTTAAAAGATCAGTTAGGAATGCTAAGCGTATTTAGAGATACTTATAGCTGCGGATAGTAAACATAATCCAAAAAAGTTTTTTTGAATACAGTCAATAATCGTAAGCCAAACTGAGTGATAGGGAGACTCATGTGTTGATTAAAAAGTTAACGCCAGGTAAGTTAGGTCTGAAAGAGGGTTGTAAAGATGACTGTGTGAGTGGACGAAAGAAAGACTGAAGAGCGAAGTAAAATTAATGGAAGGATTGAGTAGTGAGGATTGTGAAAGTATTTTTGAGTTACTGTGGGAATATCGGGGTGGTGTTCGGTAAATGTGATTCAAATGTTAGTCTTGCTGGTATAGTTCCACATAAAATTAGTTTTATGATTATACTCAGATATATCAGCGTCCGAGAAGGTTAACAGGGAAATGAATGAGGAAATAGGGCGACAGGTTCAGGAGTTGTGTTTGCATGATATTGTTGAGCCTTGTATCTGAATGGAGTTCGCTTGTTGTGCCAGTTCGAAAGAAGGATGGGTTTTTGAGGTTATATGTGGATTATAGAAAGTTGAATGTTCTAACTAGGCTTGCCAACTTTCTGAAATACAATTTCGGGAGATGATATATATATATATATATATATATACAGGCCATAAAGGGGGGTGAGGGGGAGCCGATCCAGCTGGCGGTTCCGGGGGGTGGCGCTGTAAGCCCCCCCGAGAAATTTTTAAATATGACCAATTTCAAGGGCATTTTGAGGCCATATGCAGGGTGGGCATAAAGACATATTTTAAGGTTAATTAAGTCAATCGACGCCCCTGTGTATATATATATATATATATAATTATATATATATATATATATATATATATATGTAAGGTATAAGGTATATATATAATATGAGTTATTCATATCAATAGTAAAAAAAAAACATTATTTAAAGGCTAATAATATGAAAATGATCAGGTGTTACCAAATTATGTAGTTAAAGAAAAACTATTCTCAGATTGTAAGATATCCGGGAGATTAAAATAACGTTCCGGGAGCCGGGAGAACACACACGATTCCGGGAGTCTCCCGGCGAATCCGGCAGGGTTGGCAAGCCTAGTTGTAACATAGGCTGACAGATTCCCAATGCCAAATTTGAAAGAGGCGGTTTTCGGACTTCATGGTATACAGTACTTCACGTCCTTGGACTTGATCCGTAGATATTACCAAATGCCAGTGGACGAGGAAAGCCGTGATTCCACTGCGTTCTCGACAATAGGAGGACGGTATCGGTTTAAGAGTGTTAGTTTTGGGTTAAAAACTGTGCCAAGTGGATTTCAGCGTGAAATGGAGAGTATTAAGTAGTTTGCCGTGGGCTCGTGTGATAGTGTATCTGGATGATATTCTGGTAATGTCGGAAACCTTGGATGAACATACTCAACTACTGTGGAAAGTTTCAGAAAGAATGGCGGAGGCAGGTATGAAAGTGAAAGCAAGTAAATATAAATGGGTGCAAAACGAGGTGCAATTTCTTGGGCACATTGTGGGTAAGAGAGGGCCTATGAAAGTTACCAAAATATGGAAATAAAGTAATGACTTTTGAACGTCCAAGGACGTTTGACCATTGCTGCCCTTTTGAGTGAGCTCACAGGACAAGGTAGGAGGGAATTGGTAGCGTGGACTCCAGAGCACTTGAAGAGCTAAAAGAACGTATGGTGGAAACAGTATCATTGGTTTTTCCTCATTTCTCGCTAGTCGCAGAACGTATGGAGTTGTACGTATATGCAAGTGAGATTGCTATGGGCGCTTGCTTATGTCAGCGTCAGAATGGAGTCGATAGGGTTATTGCTTTGGATTCATACGTGTTCTCTGAATGTGAAAAACACCATTCAACAATAGAACGCGAACTGCTTTAAGATGGATGTAAAAAAATTTCTGCTTTTTCTTCTGGAACAGAATTTTATTCTTTACACAGACCATCGTCCACTCGATTATCTTGATAATAAGGAAATGGTAGATAGTCGTTGAGCGAGAAATCTTCACGATCTTAGTGAATATACTGTACTTTTGAAGCACGTTACAAGCTTGGTAAAGAGAATATAGTACCAGATGCTCTATTTAGATGCTGTGGAAACGATGTAGAACAAGAGAGTGAGGTTTCTTTGGATGAAGGGTTGTTTGTGAGTGAGCGAGTTCCTGGAGGTGGAGATGCATTACTTTAAAGTTTAAAGATAGCACTTGATAAAAGTGATGTGGATGGTTTCTCAAAGAGTGTACAGGGTGTTAGGAAACTATTGACTGATGCATTAGTTGTCAATTTTACGAAGTATGGTAGCAAGAAACGCAGTAGCAAATGAAATGCTTCAGAACCATTAAAATGTCAGGAACTTTGCCAATTTTAAAAATTTTATTGGTTGCAACTTGCAAGCGATATGTTTAACATTAAAATATGGGTTCATCTTGGTCTTTGTTGTACGGTAAGTAGGTTCAGGCATAAAGAATAAGAAAGGCTTGGTGGATATTTATTTACAGTGTCTGGTGGGTATCCATTTTAATCCTGTATGTGATGTAGGTTCGTTCCAGCCTCAGAATATAGATGTAATAGAAAGTTATGATTTAACCGACGCTGGGCGCAAATCAGACGTGCGTAAAAATCAAGTAGGTATGGATTTAGGTGAGAAAGTCATGACGAGGCGGATGTAACCTGAACTTGTATTACTATTGAAGATCATAATTATTGTGCTTTCCCAGATACGGAATCGGTAGTAAATTTAGTTAGAGAAAGTGTATTTAATTAAGCATTCGCTAATTTTTTTTATGCAGGAATGAGGGGCCAAGCGCACCTCCCATAGAAGAAGAAGAGAGACAAAATCAAGGTCCTGGGTTTTTGAGAGGCCTAGACACTCTGCATTTGAAAGATGGGAGGTCAAAGACAGGAGGAAAGATGGATTGAGGAACACTGTTCCAGAGTTGACCGGTTGAGTAGATGAAAGACTGAAAATACCGATTAACTCCTGCATGCTCAGAGGTCAGGTGTCCCATAGCCGTCCTACGCGAATCATGAAGTGATTGATGTGAGGGAAGCGTTGGGAAGGAGGTGGAGAAGTGAAGAGTGGAATCATTGGCATAGGAGTGAATAGGACAGGAAGTGCGAATTAAAAGATCATTAATAAATAAAAAGAAAAGAGTGAGTGACATGACAAAACCCTGAGGAACATCAATGCTAATAGCTTTAGAGGAAGAACAGTGGCCATCTACAACAGCAGCTATAGATCGGCCAGAAAGGAAATTAGAGATGAAGGCACAGAGAGAAGGATAGAAACCGAAGGAGGGCAGTTTGGAAATTAAAGATTTATGCCACACTCTATCAAAAGCTTCCGATATGTCTAGAGCAATAGCAAAGGTTTCTCCGAAATCCCGAAAGGAGGATGACCAAAAGTCAGAGATATGCAAGAAGATCGCCAGTAGAGCGTCCCTTGCTGAATCCATACTGACGATCTGAAAGAAGATTGTGAGAAGAAAGGTGTTTAAGAATCTTCCTATTAAGGATAGATTCAAAAACTTTAGAAAGGCACGAATTCAAGCAATTGAACGATAGTTGGAGGGTTGAGAGCGTTCACCCTTCTTTGGGACAGGCTGAATGAAAGCGAACTTCCAGCAGGGAAGAAAAGTACCACATGAGAGACAAAGACAAAGAGTTTGCCTAGGCAAGGTGTCAGCACAGAAGCACAGTTCTTAAGAACAACAGGAGGAACACCATCAAGACCATACGCCTTCCTAGAGTTGAGCCCAGATAGGGCAGGAAAAACATCTTTAGAAGAGGTTCTAATTTCAAACATAATAAAGTCAGAGGAGGGAGGAGATGGAGGAACAGCACCCGAATTGTCCATGGTTGAATTGTAAGCGAAAGTTTGAGCGAAAAGTTCAGCTTTGTCAGGAGAAGACGGCAACTGTGCCGTCGGAATGGAAAAGAGGAAGGAAGAAGAGGAAGTAAAGTTGTTGAAGAGGTTCTTAGCTAGATGCCATAAAGAGGAAAAGAATTAGAATTGGATAGATTTTCACATTTTTGTCGAATGAAGAAATTTTTGACGAGTCGAAGAACAGATTTTGCACGATTCCAGGCAGAAATATCTGAGTGAGAGTCAGGAGTTGGATGGCGACGCTACCTTCTGAAAGCCTCCTCTCTGTTGCGAATAGCATTCCAACAAGTAAAGTTAAACCAAAGTTTTATTTTCATTAGTAGTAGGAATAGAATATGGAATGTACGCCTCCATACCCGAGAGAGGCCACGGACGCAGTAATCATTTCATGGAAAATCACAGAAGTACTGCGCAAGGGCCTCCCAATCAGCGGCGCCGAAGTGCCAAGGGCGCCTCCTCTTGGGAGGATCCAAAGTCCGAATTGGAGCGATAGGACAGGAAACATACAAGATTGTGATCGGAGGAGCCCAACGGAGAAAAAAGTTTGACAGAGTGAGAAGAAGGATGAGAGGTAAGGAACAAATCCAGAATGTTGGGCCTATCTCCAAGGTGATCGGGGGTACGAGTAGGGTGGTGTACAATCTGCTCCAGGTCATTTAGGATAGAAAAGTTGTAGCTAGTTCACCAGGGATGTCAGTGAAATGGGAGGTGGTGGTGAACATTGAAATCTCCTTAAATGAAGATTTCAGCGAAGGGAGCGCGGGAAAGAATGTATTCCACTTTGGAAGTGACGTAGTCAAAAAATTTGGATAGTCAGTAGAATTAGGGGAAAGGTAAGCAGCGCAAATGTATTTAGCTTGAGATTGGCATGTAAGCCGTTGCCAGAGGGTGTAGAATTCGAAAGATTTGAGTTTGGGAATACGAGAGCAAGTTAGGTCATTGTGTACATATACGCAACATCCATTTTTGGAGTGAAATTGAGTATAGAGAAAGTAAGAGGGTACAGAAGAGGGGTTGCTGTCAGTCGTCCCAGACACCTGAATTTCAGTGATGAAAAGAAGATGAGGTTTAGAGGAGGAGGGGTGGTGCTCAACAGATTGACAATTTGATAAAAAGGCTACGAATGTTGCAGAAGTTTGAGAAAAGTGAATCAGACAGATGCCCAGAACATATCGAAGAGGCGGTCGCAGATCGAGCACCGTTGCCCGGGTCTGCATTCCCGGTATCGGCAGCGGCGGAATCAGAAATGGGAACATTTATGGTCCCCTACAGAGGGAACTCCGAGGGTCTTGAATATGATGCCTTTATTTTAAATTTTGAAAAGATTATGTAGTGTGTAAGATGCATATACACTGTACAGTATATGTAGTGAGGAATAGGAAGAGAAGTGTGTGTTGTTGTTGTTGTTTAGCCGATCAGCCCACCCTGATCGAGCAAGCCGGCGGCACGCAGGTAACCGATCGCCCTCTCCGGAGTGGACCAGAGGTTCAGCGCACTAGTGATGTTGCGTTGTGTTCGTTGTTGTGCTAGAGCGGTACAGTCTGTCATAATGTGTTCAATTGTTTGTGGTGTGTCCTGGCACAGGTGGCAGGTGTCGTCTATGGAGTTGTCTAGTCTGTGTTTATATGTCCGTAAGTTGGGGTGATGTCCACATCGGAATCGTGCTAAGTTAACTCGATCCGATCTGCTCAGGCTGATCTCTGACCTGTTAATGGGTGGCGGCGTCGCACCTAGGACCGCATTTGGACCGAGTCGTGTTAGTGCTTTGTGGGTTAGGTGTGTGTGTGTATGTGTTTTCTGTACTGTGTGATGTCTTGGGCGTGGTATGGAATGGAGTATTTGGTTATAATGTCTCTCTGGTGTTAATTTATGTTCTGGTGTTGGTGCATGATTGTACATGTGTGGCAAGGGTGTTGTGGGTTAGTTGTCGCTGCTGCCATGAATTGTGTTCCCCTCATGTCTAAATGTTCCCTAACTTTCAGTATTTTTGTTTCTGTGTGCAGGTGTTCTATTGGTGTTTTTGAGTGCATCCTGTAATGATACGAAGTGCGTTGTTTTGTATTGTCTGTAAGGTGTTTATGTGTGTGTTTGAGATAATGGGTGCCCAGCATGGGCTAGCATTGTCCATAACTGAGCGAATATATTGTTTGTATATGAGTGATGTTGTTTCCTGCTGGTGTCCAAAGTTTGTACCTGTTAGTACCCTAAACGTGTTAAGTCTTGACGTACATTTGTTTTTAATGTCCTGAATGTGGTTTGCAAAAGATAATGATGTGTTGTATGTGACCCCAAGTATTTTGGTCCTGTGAGTGTGTGGAATGTTGATGTTGTTTAGTGTAAACTGTGGAATTACCTGGTGTTCTTTTGTGTTGCTTGTAAGCAAGGTGATGGTTGATTTTGTGGGTGCTACTTTCAGTCTATTGTGTGTGAGCCAGTCTTGTATATTGTTTATGTATGTTTGTAGGTTATTTGTAGCGGTGTCGATGTTGTTGTGGGTGGATGTTAGAGTGATGTCATCTGCATATGATGATAAGGTAAGCTTGTTATCTATGGGTGTTGGAATGTCATGCATGTATAAGTTGAAGAGTGTTGGTGAGAGAACAGAGACTTGAGGGACCCCGTTCGGAAAAAGCTTGTTTTTGGATGACTTGCCATTAAATGTGACATGTGAGTATCTTCCTGAAAGATAGTTGCTCAGCCACCTTTTGGTGTTATTGTGCATGTTTGTATTGAGTATTTTGTTTATGAGAGCGAAGCGTGGGATAGCATCCAATGGTTTACTAATGTCTATTGTTGCTAATAGTGTACGTTGATCTGGTCGTCTGGAGTTGATGCCATCCATGATGTGCTGTGTGAGGTTAGTGAGTAATGTCATGGTTGAGTGGTGAGGTCTGAATCCATGTTGAGTAGGCGATAGTGGAATGTGTGGGTTGGTGATTTGTAAGATTAGTTTTTCTGTTACTTTGGAAAGTGTGCATAGTAAAGTAATGGGTCTATATGAAGCTGGTTCTGTTGGATTTTTGTTTGGTTTGAGTAGTGTAATAATTTTACCGTGTTTCCATATGTCAGGAATAATACAGTGTTGGTATGAATATGTGCTGATATTTGTGAGAGCTAGTATTCCTTGTGGGCCCAAGTGTTTAAGGTGTATGTTAGATATGTTGTCTGGTCCAGTAGCCTTCGAATTCTTAATGTTTTTCATGATCTTGGTGGTCTGGTCTGTATTGAAGGGTGTAATGGTCGTGTCGAGTCTGTAGGTTTTCTTGTGTCTGGCTGTTTGTCTGTCTACGTGTTTCTGGTTCTTGTCTCTGTTTAAGTGACTTATCTTTGTGTAGTGATTAACTAGAATGTTAGCTTGTTGTGTGTATGTTGGGATATTATTTTGGCTGCGACAGATAGCCGCGTGTGAGGTGTGAATGCCGCTGTTAGAGTGGGTATTTCTGTTTATATTCTTTTATAGCCTGGATGTATCTGTGGAGTGGTTTAGTGTTGTTATGAATTCCCTGAATATTTGTTTGTTTTTCTTTGAGTTTGTTGTTTATTTCTGTGTTGAGCTGTTGTATCTGCTGTTTTATGGCTTCTGTGTGTGGTGTTTGTGTTATATTTGAGGTTGTTACGTTGCCTTATGAGGTGGGCTATTTCTCTAGTGTAATTTGGGTTGTATTTCCTAATGTTGCCTTTGGGTATGTATTTGTTTGCATTATTGATGATCTGATTAAATGTCTTGAGTGTTGTATTGATGTTCATGATGGGTGTGCTGTTTAATGTGGTGAATTGTTCCTCAGTCTGTATTTTGAACTGTTCCCAATCAGCTTTCTTGTAATTTCAATAAGTGTGCCTAAGGCTGTTGGGGCAGAGTGTAGAATGTGTTGTAATGATGATGGGCAGGTGGTCTGATGACAGTTGTTTTTCTGTTCTCCATTGTGTATGTGTTGCTAGTGAGGGGGAACAGAACGTTTTGTTTGGGGAGGAGTTTGAGTATCCTGCTTGATGTGGTATGTGTGTATGTTCTTCTGTATTGTTAAGAATGAAGAGGCTGTTTAGTTGTGTGGCTATGTTGGCGCCTCTGGTGTTGTTTTGGTTGTGCAGGTACCAACTAGTGTCTTTGGCGTTGAAGTCTCCTCCTTAGATGACATTAGTGTGTGTTTCAGAGCATGCTGGACTACTCAAAGGGTAGATGAGACACGGAAAAAGATCAGCTAAGGAGGACAATGACAGGAGAAACGGGAGTTCCAGCACTCCCTATCTTCTGTTTAACATCTTCCTCGGAGTACTTCCCTGGTCGATTGGTGTCTACAATCTCCTCCTTATTTACGAGTGATTACTTTGAAAGTATGTTGGATAAATACGGTATTGGGTACGTTTATAGTAGTCCATATAAACCATCTTTTAACGGCGCAATAGTGCGAATTAATAGGACCCTGGCCGAGTTTTTGCGAGTTTAGATACTAAAGGTTACGACTGGGATATTTGGTTACCAAGGGAGTAATAGTTTATAATAATACAAAACATGCTGAGATAGGTATAACTCCTTTGGAGTAAATTAAATGAACCACACAAAGTTGGTAGACTGCTGCCAATTCCTCGGGAAGAGCAATTGCGCTGGCGCTAAGGTTATCCGCACTGGCTACCGTATGGAATTGGAGTTAGAGTTAAGTGAAAATTTTTTATTGCAGATAGGACTTTAGAACGAAAACTGAAAGATAAATATGAGGGACCGTTTTCTGTAGTTGAAGTATTATGAAGCGGCATGTCGTATGTATTTGGAGGTCTGGGTAAACGAATGCACGTACATTATTAGTATTCTAAGTCATGGGCTGATCCTCCCCCATATTTATCACAGTATTTCGGGAGACACAGTAACGTCAGTGAGGAACAAATTATATCCTCTGAGATGGAACTTGAATGTAGTGAACAGGAGTTTGAGGATGACGGGCAGTCATGGAGCATACCTTTCGGGAAACTTAAAGTTGTTAATGGTTCTAAGGTTCTAGGTCTAAACAGTTTCAAAGTAAGCCAGAACGGGACGAAATGGTTGATGACAAGCTGGCGGATGCAAATAGAGTGAATGATTTGAATGATGAAACCTGGATAAAAAGTGTAATGAAATTAGCACGTTGACAGCTAATGAGATCTACAGGGTGTTCCATTTAAATGGAGCCATAGGGGGTAATTAATAATGTCCTTTTTTCCAGATTTGTGAGGGGTAAACGTAATAAAGGTAATATAAGTAATAAAGGTAAGGTAAGGTAAT
This sequence comes from Bathynomus jamesi, assembly GCA_023014485.1. Taxonomy (NCBI): domain Eukaryota; kingdom Metazoa; phylum Arthropoda; class Malacostraca; order Isopoda; family Cirolanidae; genus Bathynomus; species Bathynomus jamesi. The sequence continues at coordinate 62,189 of JAJOZX010006264.1, read as the reverse complement.
AAAGGTAAATAAAGGTAATAAAGGTACCAATATCCTTTTCAATCTTTATTACTCCCTATAGTTCCATTGAAATGGGAGTAATAAAGATTGGAAAGGATATTGGTGCCTTTATTACCTTTATTACCTTATTATTACCTCAATTACGTTTACCCTTACAAATCTGGAAAAAAAAGACATTATTAATTACTCCCTATAATTTCATTTAAATGGAACACCGTGTAGATTGATTGATTTACAAACTCAAACAGATGTGGTTTCAGTAAGAGAAATAGGCGTACAAACTGATGAGTGGATGTGTATTGAAGCCCTTTCAGCAATCGAGCAGTTTGGAGTGTTCAACTGGTTTGACGAAGAAAATCAACTTAGAGGTTAGGAGAATATGTCGGATGTAGAAAGTGAAGCAAGTATTGAAAAGGGATCAGACGCGTAACTAAAATTGTGTAGTAGCAAGATTGAATCATTTAATGATAGGACTTACGTGAAACATCAGTATTTACTTTGTCATATGAATAAAGATAATGATTCAGAGGTGAATGTCATCAATTTTAATTTAGTATCTGTGTCGGTGTCTGAGATTAAAAGAGATGTGCTGAATGGAGACTGATTTAAACTCACCATTAGATGGAATGGTTCCACAAGAACAGGAAGAATATAATACGAGGTAGATATTAGTCAACTAACTCATAATTTGGAAATGTGAGCAGAGGACTCGGTGTAGGATGAGAATGTTCGTTCGTTTTTTGAAGAGTTAATTACAAGAGAATCTATTAATGTAGTCAATAATAACGTAGTTATCGCTGATAATACGGCTGGGATATCTCCTCATACAAGGTCAGAAGGTCCTGTGTAGGATCTTCCGCTTGTTCAAAGCCCAACATTAGAATATTATATAAGACAAAATAGGGAACGCGAACAGTAATGCTGCAATTAAGCTGTGCGAGTCTATTTAAATTTCTCAGCGAAAATTGCCTTGAAGAACGTGTACGGTTGAGTAGTGCTGGGGCATCGGGAAGCGCGTCCGTTCTTTCTTTCTTGACTTTTATTACTTTATATCCATTTTAAACGCAGGGTGCTTGCTTTCGACTTTCTGAAATAAAACCATGGTTCCAAAAATGTGCGCACTTATGACCTTTGTCCATGCGTGTGCTCGTAAGCAAAAGATGAGCTAGAGAAATATTCAGTTATATTTTTTTGTACACTACCAGCTTTGTATCTCGGAAATGTTCGGTACGTTATTTCAATCCTGTAAATTTGTTTTGAGTCATTTTGAATTATTCTTCAGTTGCAAATGATTTGGGGAGGGAACGTGGTTTTTTAATTCAGTGACTGTTTAGATGTTCAGTATCAGATCCAGGATCGGTGCGGACGTCGGTTGACGTCGATGAAAAGGTGCGTAAATTGTAGTAGTAAATTACTATCCTCACGTCACACCACGGAAGCACAGTTCTCGGTGTTATTACGGGAACGAGCTTGAACGATGTTTTCTAAAGTACTTTGAAAAATATTATAGGAATGTTAAAAAAAAACTTTGAAAATTGTGCCCCTTTTTTTGTAATATTTGTTAAATTGAGAATGTAACATTTAAGTATTGAATGTGTTTTCGTATGTTCATACTACAGGAGTTTTATTTTGTGTATGTTTACATATAGTGTAGGACAGTTAGGACTTCTCAGCCTAAGGGGCGAAATTGCTGAGATATATGAATATCAGCCTCACATACTTTTAATGTCCGTATAGCACACCAGGAACAAAACTGAAAATCGGAGAGAACATAATTGATGTTCCAGTGATTGCAAAATAATCTCTGTCATTCCATTTTCAGGAGCAAATTGTGTCCCGTAGTGACATTTCAGCTCAATAGGCTGGACGTAACTCCAGCTGCCTAGTGAACTATGGAGTTCCGCCATGTGGAAATAAGAGAGAAGTTCGAGATTGCATTGAGGTCCTGGATGCACGAGAACCAGTTGCATAAAAGAAATGAAGCTTCAACTCCCGCTTTCAAACTGAACGTTCCTGACAAAATAAGAATATTGCATATTTACCAAGACTGATAATAATATATTGGACCGTAATTTTTTCCTAAATCTTTATTTTATTTCATGGACGTGTACTTTCATAAACTATAATCTCTTGTTCATGAATACTTTTTTTTAAATTGGTTTACCAATCTTGGGAAGGAGGTAATGTAGTAATGTATAATATGTATCTAATGTGTTGTGCCTATTTTAATAAATTTATAAAATGATGGTAGTAATAGGGTCACTGAGTAGGTAGGTAGGTAGGTAGGAAGGTAGATGAATTATATTAATAGTTGGTTATTTAAAATTGTTTGACGTAGTGCGATGGCCGAGAGGTTTTTGCAACTCATTCATATGGATATTGTTATAAAGTGAACATTTTTCGGAGTATTCGTAGATTGAACGGTTTGGTAACATCTTAATATTTTGATTCGTTGGACTGTAAGAACGCTCAAGGAAGTTTCTACAGGGTGTTCGAAAAGTCCCGTCACCCCCTACAAAATGTACATATTGTAATACCAATTTTATTTTGTGTGATTAATTGAGTTTATACCGGGTGTCCGAGAATTATCTGTACAATTTTTGGCTGTTATTAAAAGTCAACCATGAAGTGTAGAAATTCCAGTTTGTCCCATTTTACAGAGAATCTCATTAAGTTTTTTCTGATACCACGTTTTGACAAGTTTTTTAGAAATGTACGCGGGTGACAGACATTGATGATTTAAAAGCAATAATCACAGCTGCTACTGAGCGAATTGATGTGGATATGCTGCAGCGTACATGGCAACATTTGGAGTATCGATTGGATGTTTTGCGAATCACTAATGGTGCACATATCGAACGTTTGTAACAACGTTACTTTGATAAAAGAAACTTTTGAAAATACAGATTTAAATAATCTTGTTTAAGAATTTTACGTGTGTTATCAAGAATTTTATTAAAAGATGAAATTGTACAGATAATGTTCGGACACACTGGAATTTCTAAAAAACTTATCAAAACTTGGTATCAGAAAAAACTTAATGAGATTCTCTGTAAAATGGGACAACACTGGAATTTCTACACTTCATGGTTGACTTTTAATAACAGCCAAATATTGTACAGATAATTCTCGGACACCCTGAGTTTATGATTCAGTGACATTTTTTCTTTTCCAGGTATTAGAGTTGTGTGAACAATGGCAGACCAGTCCACTTACACTCCGGAGGAAAGGATAGTGATGAGCACATGGGCTCATAAAAAAGTCACATACTGGCAAAACGATGCATGATATCCAGAATGATTTCAACACAAGATTCAATAAGGCTGCACCACCAAACAAGACGGTATTACGCTGGGAGAAAAAGCTGTTTGAAACTGGCTCCATCAAGGACAGACCAGGGTCGGGAAGAGTAACAACACGAGCAGAACAATGTGAAGGTGTGATTGCATTGGTGGCTCGTTCACCGAAAAAATCACCGGAAACGATCACAAGAACTTGCAGTCCCAATGTCCACAATGAGAGATCACATGACAAAAGATCTCGTTATGAAACCATACCGCTCGTCATTTGTTAATGAATTTATGAATCCTTTGTTACGAAAATGATGGTGTGCACACAGATATTCTTAATTAGTAACTGTATTTACTGTAATTAAAGTAATTGTTGCTAGTGACTTGTTTCTTAAATTACACCTACCACATATAAATACACTTACTCACACAAAAATAAAATTTGTATTACAATATGTACATTTTGTAGTTGTATGGGTTGATGGGACTTTTCGAACACCCTGTACTACAAATGCCATTAAATTTAAGGTAATTTTTGTAAACATATATTAATTTTTGTAAACTTATATTAAACTTAATGGCCTACATTATTAATGAATGTAAATATTTATTGGTGTTTATCTATATGGGCTTTGAACGTGAAGGTCGGCACCTGACTGGATTAATTTATGTATTGAAGCCCGATAATACGGGTAAGAGAATTATTATACAGGGTGGGCCGTAAGTTTCCATACATAGGAAAAATTAAACGTTTGTTTTTATGTTTCAGATACCCTAAGAATATGCGTTTGACGTAAGATCTTGTTTACTGATGAAGCAAATTTTTACGTCAATGGAGAGGTTAATCGGCAAAACATACGTTATTGGAGTAATGCTAACCCTAACTGGCTGAGTCCGACGAAGATGCAAGGTGCCGGTAAAGTGATGGTGTGGGCCGGGATATGGGGTGACAGAATTATTGGACCAATTTTTGTCAGTGGAAATCTTAATGCCGAAAGGTATCTTAACATGTTGCAAGAAGAGATTTTCCCATCCCTGCTAAACGAGGAAGGTAACTTCCCAGTTACTTTCAGCAAGATGGAGCTCCACCTCATTATGGTCTTCACGTGCGTCGGTATTTGGATCAGCAGTTTCCGGATGCTTGGATTGGTCGGCGTGGTCCTGTGGAGTGGCCTCCCAGATCCCCAGATCTCACCCCCCTTGATTTCTATCTTTGGGGGCACTTGAAGGCCATGGTGTATCAGGAAAAGATACGAGACATAAATCATCTAAAGGAACGTATCACCAACGCCATTACAAGCATAACGTCAACTGTGCTAATGCGTATTCATCAACAGTGGGAAACACGTATTGAAATGTGTTTTCAAAACAATGGCAACCATGTAGAGCATATTATATAAATAAAAATGGTTGTCCATAACAAAATGTTTATTTTTCCTATGTATGGAAACTTACGGCCCACCCTGTATAATGCATTAACGATTGTAGTATAAACTTAAATAAGTATTGACTTTTTTGTGTGTAAATTGTAATTAAATTCTAAGGATAGTTTTAAATTATTCTTGATAATTGCAGGCTTCGGATCCGGGGACCGACACACTTGTGATAGAAAGTTTACCATACTTCACACAATGAAGGGTTTGGACAAGGCTTAGGCATGTTTGTCATTTCCTCTCCGAAGACTGGGTAGTAACCTTGTTTAATTTGGGATAGGTTAGGCTCTATATATGGGGTATTAGTATGTTTTCAGAATGTGCAAACTTGTATATTTTTTGTATATGTATTTTGTACTTATTTAATATAACTAGCATTAGTACGTCGTTTACGCGTGTTTCTTTTACTGGGGCGGGTCCTCATTAATAGTGAAGCGGGCAAAGGGGATCGAGTAAATCAGATTGCAGGGTCAAAGCATGTTCTGGGTTTTTTTTTTTACTAAAGTGTAGTCACATCCAGACCAGTTCGGCTAAGAACCTTTGGTTCACGTAATTATTTATCTTTATTAACACCATATCATTTATACTGTTTGGCGACGCACCAATTATACAGGGTGTCCATAAATTATTCACCCCATTATAAGCCTTAATAAATTCGTTATTATAGGAGCTATCTTAAAACGGTTTGCGGCAATTAATAACACAACTCAAGAAATTTTTGTTTTAATTCAGTAAACCTCCACGTGAGCCCCATGGTAGCACGCAGAACATCCAGGCGATAGATGATTTCGTTCCAAACATTAAGAAGCATGTCTTGCGTGATGGAAGCTAATGTCTCTTCAATCCGGTGTCTTAATTCTGTGATGTTATTAACCTTCTTTGCATACACTCTGTCCTTTGTGTAGCCCCATAAAAAGAAATCCAGAGGCGTGATATCCGGGGAATGAGGAGGCCATGGAATAGGGCCATCTCGCCCGATCCAACGAGAAGGGAACTTTTCATTGAGGAACCTCCGCACTTCTAATCCCTAGTGTGGCGGTGCCCCATCTTGCTGAAAGAACACACGGGGCTGCATATCCTCAAGCTGAGGTGCAGCATACCATTCAAGCATATCTAGGTAATTTGTAGCCTTCACAGTGTTCTCATGGAAGAAAAATTGCTTTCTCCTTCACTGTCGCCATTGTGCCCCTAGTGGATGTTCTGCGAAATAAAGAAAACATTTCTTGAGTTGTGTTATTAATTGCCGCAAACCGTTTTAAGATAGCTCCTATAATAACGAATTTATTGAGGCTTATAATGGGGTGAATAATTTATGGACACCCTATACTTCTGAGACGAAACGAATTGCAGAAGCTAATTTTTTAAAAAATATAAAAAGAAAGTGTACGATTGTTACGCGCGATTGCATAGCGATTACTTGATGGAAGAGAAGTTTCTCGTGAACGGGTTGAATTAAAATTTAAAATCACTCGCATGGCTCTTGAGATATGTTTAATTTACGTGAGGATAGTGAAGTCTTCTAAACCTGTGGTCCTCCACATAATGGAAACGTGTCTCAGAGTTCGGCCCGTGAAATTATCTTTGGTTAACAAATGAAGATTGAGAAAGGTTTGTTGAAATATACGGCGAAATACTCTATAAAATGTCCCCAACTAAAAATGTTTACTGTTACATCTGGCTTGTCCACAAAACAACTCGATAACGTTGTACAAGGAAATGTGCCTCAGGAATACTTGTGGTAATTGTCAGCCATGACACGGCTTCAGGTAAATACAAAAACTCTTCATTCAAATTTGAAAATTTAATCTAAAAAATAAAACCTTGATGATGAATGATGCTTCTGTTGGTGGGGCACTAGAAACGGACTACACTACAAGAGACGAATTTTCACTATGTGCACACGCATTCCACAATTTAATTCTTGGCATCAGTGGATGCAACGAAATCCGAACAGGAATAACAATAAACGATCATAAATATAACTAACGTGTATGCATTCAGTCTTTCTGCTGATCACTGCCCTGACTTGTGATAATCTATTTAAATCCTTAGAAACAGGGACATCTAGTAGTGAGATTAGAGTTTAGCAAACCATTAATTAGCCCTATTAATGTGCTTTCCTACCTGGAGTCCCAAGGCCTGATTGTGAATGGTCAGTTTAGATCGGTTATAACCGATCTTTAATGGCTGAGCTGTTAATTCAGACGATTATGAAAAAGGACTACTTTACCCAAAAGATGAAGTGTTAAACTTGACCAAGGAGAAGAACAGAAAGACCCTGGCGGGTTTATACTTAACACCAATTTGTCGAAAGGCCTTGGCATACAAGGGTAGGGGTATTTCAAAACTAGAGACCGAAATTCTCAAAAGAATTACAAATTCCGATCATTGTATGGAATTCATACCCACAACAAAGTTTTTTTCAGTAATGTACGTGGTCCTTATTGTTTACTCTTTCAACTTCACATATCAAGAGGGTATTCTTTCCAGAGCTTTTTTGGAATTTTTTAGTAAATACGATTCACGACGAAATGGCGAATTTGTAGGTAATGAAATAAATGTTCTCTTTCCATTTGTGGCTAAAAAGAAACTATATATTGTTAACACTGGAATTCCAATATGTGCATGACTTGTATTATATTTCTTGTGTAGTTTGCAAACTCTGCAGAGTTATTAATTGTTAAGCCCGATGCTTGAAATATTAATGTAACCTTTAAAACTTTTAACCTACTGTGAAACCTTTATATATAAATTAAAAATATAAAAGTGTAAGTTTATATGGGTGTATGCTTGAAATATTAATGTAACCTTTAAAACTTTTAACCTACTGTGAAACCTTTATATATAAATTAAAAATATAAAAGTGTAAGTTTATATGGGTGTATGCTTGAAATATTAATGTAACCTTTAAAACTTTTAACCTACTGTGAAACCTTTATATATAAATTAAAAATATAAAAGTGTAAGTTTATATGGGTGTATGCTTGAAATATTAATGTAACCTTTAAAACTTTTAACCTACTGTGAAACCTTTATATATAAATTAAAAATATAAAAGTGTAAGTTTATATGGGTGTATGCTTGAAATATTAATGTAACCTTTAAAACCTTTAACCTACTGTAAAACCTTTATATATAAATTAAAAATATAATTGTAAAAATATAATTGTAAAAATTTTAACGAAAATATCACAACTTAACCTAACCAATCATCAAGGGCGTACAGTTGACCTAACCAGGCATTCAGTTAACCTAACCGGGTATTCAGATGATCTAACCGGGCATTCAATTAAACTAACTCGGCATATACTGTATATAAATATATATATGGATCACTTGAAGATTATCTCCCCAGCCCGATCCACCTTTATGTTTCTCATAAATTGTTTTTTATCACAATAAAATTTTTCTGATCTTATTATTTTTATCTTCTTTTAATTTGGGGCCCTGATCTTCAGGTGGGTAAAAGTGGGGGTCTTGATCTTCAGGTGGAAAAATTGGGGGTCCTGATCTTCAGGTGATCCATTGTATCTCCTGTATCTACACTGTGTGTAATGAATTAAATAATGTACTCTTTAAAAATGTGTTTCTGCTTATAGTCCGGTTCACTATGTCAATAAAAACACTTTCGTTCAAAATTTATGGAGATTAGCAAACCAGTGCATTTTTGGAAAGCTTATGGCATCAGGAATCTGAAAATCAATGTTTACATTTGCGCAGATGCCTGCATAGCCGCCATTTTGGATTTTCAAAATGGCCGCCATAAAATAAGAATTTCCGAATATTTCAGCTTGTAATTGACATAGAAACTTCATTCTAAATGCTAATCCTATTTTTCCAGGCCAAAGGAATCCAAAGCTTATGTCAAATTAGTGATTATGAACACCAAAAAGCAAGAAAAGAAGAAGTTCGTGAAATTATGTTTGTATTTTCATGAAAAAATGCATACTCAAATTGTTGGTAGTGACAACAGCATACGTATAGACGTATTTCCTATCTCAGTTTGACACATCATTACACATCATCATCATCACTCTCAGTGTCATATTCAACATTACAGTCTGCATCGTTTTCGCATTCTGTGCCACACAAGCATAGTTCTGTGCAAAGCAAGTTATTCCTTCTGCATGAACATCTCTGTGTAGAACAGTTGGTTTTGCAGTGGCATCTGACCAACTCGATGATGGCTTGCGGGGCAGGAGGAACCTTTGTGGTGACTGGCAGTATTTGGCCACTTTCTCCTGGTAGTAACCAAATTTCAGGGGGTCAAAAGGCTGTTGCTGCATAACATTGGCTTGGCACCATACTCGGCTTTGTAACCGCACACGCTGGATGTGTTCCTCAAGTGCACCGAGTGTAGGAGGTAAGTTGTTGCTTTCAGCTAGGTGTTTAGAAAACAAATACCATCTTAGATCAGGGATACTTGCAATGTGAATACCCTTGGGACAGTAGCTTGAGCACACAAATTTGGCCAATACGTCTTTCACCTCCTGTGTTAGGTCACCTTTCTCCGGTAGTTTCATCAGTGCTCTGACTAAGTGCATATCAGCTTTCATATACTGCTGAAACCATTTTGTTTTGCCTATTCCTGAGAATTTTCCAACATTGTCTGCTCCAGTGAATGCGTGGAATACAGGTAAAGTTGCGCCTTTTCTTTGCCCAAAGCTCTCCAGATTGGCTCTATTTCGACTGTACCTGATACCATGAAAATAGATGTCTTTTTGCAGAGTTTGTCATAGTGTGCCACAGCCAGAACCAAGACGTCAGTATCAGGAGTGAAGAATACTAGCTGTGCATCAGGACACCGCTGTGATGCCTCCGCTGCCAGGCAGATCATCAATGTGTCAGCCTCCTCGTGATTGTTGTCTTCAAAGTGCATGTTTCTGTTGCTTCTGGTGTGACCTGATGCTGATGTAATGACTAACTGAGGTGATTTTTTGTTGTAATCAAGGGTTGCTTTGGCGAGATAGTCTGTCAAATCTGCTTTCGTTTTTTCGTGCGATAGAAACCGTGCCAGTAGGATGTGTTTGATGTTCGTATCATCTGCAACCTGATACTGTATAGGAGCTTTCATTGTCGTCGTCTCTCTGTAGTTTCCTCCTTTAGTGAGTCAGGTTTGTATGTATCGAGGACCAGGATGACCTCACTGAACCCTGCTGTCAAGCTCACGAGCCTGTCATTGAAACACTGGGCTAGATCTTTGACTGTGCTGATTGTCCCTGATTTCTTTGTCATCTTCTGGACAAGCACCATTCCATCAAAAATGGCGATCTTTTGATTTGATGACGACGATGGAGATGATGATACAGGACCTCTGTCATCATCCCGCTCTTTGGCCGCTAGAGCTTCTGTCTGTTCCTGGGTTTCATCTGTTTTTGCCAGCTTCTCGAGGCCGTGTATCAGCTTGGACTTGTCAGTGCATGGCAGCATTGAGCCGTCTGGTGCAAATAGTGCTCTCGGAGTCAATGTGAACTCATAGTTGCCAACTGCTTTCTTCTGATCGATGTCCCTGCTCGACCTGGTGAGAACCATCAGCCGACCATAGAGATCTTTGGTCTCTTTTAGGTCAACTGTCTGGTCACGGAACTTGAAAGTTTTTCTTACTGGCAGACATGTACATCTTCTTGTTCTGCTTTTTGACTGGTGCCCAGAGACTAACATCTCCATTGATACGTTCACTGACATAATCTTCATAAAGCTCCTGTCCGATGTCATCAATGTTCAAGATTTGTGAACATACTCTTGTCGTACATATGCATGTGTGATGAAATTGTATAGCTGATCACTAGGGTGGTCAAAAGTCAATAAAGTCAAATTGTTTTCTCTGGGGCACTTTTCGATGAAACGACTGAAAATGCAATAAAAACACCTGTAGGGGGTATATTACCAAAGTTAATAGGTCAACCAAAAGTCAACTTTTACCTGTTAGGTCAAAAAATAGCAATGAGGTAAATAAAGTCAATTTTTTGGAATAAATAATTAAAATAACTAAAAATTGGCATCTTTTTGGTTACCTGGCAACTTCGCTGCTCGTATTTGTCTTATTCAGTTATGTCCGTTCTGGTTTTGGATGTGGTTGTGTTGTATGTATTGTGGTTACTGGTTACCATTTTTGATTTGTGATTTTTTCTGATTTGTGATTTCACTGATTTCGATTTCTTTTGATTTCAGATATTTAAAATGCCAAAAGTTGCAGTTAGTTCTATTGCTAAAGTGCGCGCTATAATTGCAAAATATCCTAATGAATTCATTTGTTCAGGAAAAAAATGAGCTATACTGTCAGATTTGTTGTGTTGTGGTCAAGCATGACAAATCCTATTTTGTGGATAAACTTCGCTCTACCCAAAAGCACCAGCGTGGTATAGACCAAAATGTGGGAAATGAAAAGACGCAAACCCTTTTAAAGTACAAGTCTTCAGATTTTTCGGAAAAACTTGTGACTACATTTCTGTCAGCCAACATACCTCTTCATAAGTTGAGCAACCCTCATGTGAAACAATTGTTCTCTGAATTAGGTGTAGCAGTGCCTTGCGTGTCAACTTGCAGATCAATAGCAATGAAACAGGCAGAAAGCGAGTTAAGTAGAATAAAACATTTGCTAGAGGGTAAATTAGTTTTCCTAATTGTTGATGAAAGTGAAGTAAGGGGCTCAAAATATTTGAACATACTTGCTGGATCTATTGATGTTCCCAAGAAAACATATTTAATCCGGTGCGATGTTCTTCTTGGAAATGTTAATGCACGAACTGTCATACACAAGATTGACGATACTGTAAAAGAATTCGAGATACCAAGAGAAAATTTCTGTTTACTTCTGTCTGATGCAGCTCGTTACATGGTGTCAGCTGGAGCGACACTCAAGCAACTTTTTCCAAGACTTTTCCATGTAACGTGTCTTGCGCATCTGTTACATAATTGTGCGATGCAAATAAGAGCATTTTATAGTGATGTTGACACTTTAATTGCATGTGTCAAGGCTTCTACTCTTAAAAACAAAAGAAGGAAGGAATTGTTTGCTGAAATAGGAACTCCTCCAGAACCGATTGTAACACGTTGGGCAAGCTGGCTGAACGCTGCTTTTTATTATGCAGACAATTTTCCAAATGTGAAGACAATTGTGGAAAATTTTAAATATGAAGGAATCATTGTTCAGAAGGCTAAAGAGAGTGTTGCTAATGAAAAACTGCCAAAGCAACTAATGTCAATCAAAATGAATTATAGTTTGATTGCTAGCTTAGTGACTAGGATGGAAGCATCTGATTGCACCATTAGAGAGGCATATGAAACCATTTCTTCTATCAACCTTGGCGAAGATATGTGTTCATCAAACAATACATTGAAACAAGACTCAAGACAAATGGTATTTGTGAAATAATTAACCTCAGTAGACCTGAAATCTCACCAACAGTTTATGGTCAGCTTTTGCAATGTCAACCAACAACTGCCGCTGTAGAGAGATCTTTCTCCATGCTTAATAAATTATTAAGTAAGGATCGCAATTTTTTGCCAGAAAATGTCGGCAAATACTTCATAATTTACCACAATCGGTCAACTGATGTAGAAGAGCAAGAATAAGTAATTAAAGTATCGTTTTTATTATTGAAAGTAAAGGCAACTTTATAAGTCAATTTTTTCAATTCGTAAGGTCAACTTTCTTAATTTTTTCGGTCAACTTTTGACTGCCCTACTGATCACCTTCAACAGCAAAGGGATTCCCGTGGCTCAGTATTGCAGCCTTGATTTTGTCAACAGCTTCATGTTCTTTTCTGAGAGTACTGGGTCGTACATCATGGTGTTCCTCTGGCTTGTTTACTTGAAGCCCGAACTGTCCTTTAAACTCTGTTGAGAGGCACGACATCTCTGGAGAAGCCAAGAAGAACCGCTGCCTAGCATTCGCATTATTGGAAATGCCAATTAGGCCAGAATGAACCTTCATCATCTTGTTGAGATGTTCGCAGGCATGGTCTGCACCTATTGAGACGAACGGAATCTCACTCTTGGTGACAGATATGTTTCCATCTTGAAGTTCTCGCCATGTTGCTGGATAGGTTATCTTCATTTCGTGCATGTCAGCGATGTACCTTGGCCAGAGGCGTTTGTATTTTATTCGATCCATTGCGAAAAACAGCTTGCTGAGTGCTTCTCCAGCCTCCAGATGGAGAACGAGATCAGCATTTATGGATGCTTCAACAAAGAGCAAGATGGTTTCAACCCGGTGGAGGTAATTCATCAATGACTTGAACATAGCGTTAGATGATTTCTGAGCTTCTCACTTCTTCAGCTGTTGAATGACATCTTCATTGGTCAAGACTTGAAGCAGGTGAATGTTATCAATTCTGATGCATTCTGCTCCTCACTTGTCCCAGAAGCTGTGTTTGTGCAGGCTTCCTATAATTCATTTGCTGGTTTCGAGCAGATTTCTTTTAGTTGTAGCATCTCTGTGAAGAACTGTTCTAGAGCAAGTTCATACAGAGCCATGTAAGTGTGGATGTGTGCACGGAGTGCTCTCTTGTAGTGGCCGCACTTGAGGATCTGTCTCGTTGTAGCAGGCCCATATACATCTGCCTCAATCCATGCATCATCTATGCCAGAATTTTCTATTGAGGCTCCGAGTGCCCTCAGTACAGCCATCACAGCATGTAGCTCCCCAAGTCTCGGAACAACGTCTCTTTTCAAGTCAGGTCTTGCATCTAGCAACTGTACTGCCTTCTCGTACAGGGCCATGTCAAAGGTTATGACAGTTGGGTGGTTTTCACCAACTACCAAGCTCTTCAACTGAGACGCTTGCAACGTCACAGTCAGCATGGTAGACCACTCATGTGCGACCTCTGGAAGTAGAGGCAAGGCACCGACTTGAGTCAGTGACTGACTAGATGACACGAGTGATTTGTAGCCTGCCCAGCCTGGTGTACTGCTTTGTGATTCATTGTCGGTTGATCTAGACCAGCGCTCTTCAACCTGGGCGATTTGAGCTTTTAGGTGGGCGGCAAGAAAATTTATAAAATTCTTGTAAAATTCAACAAAATTTACAATATTGTAAAGTAAACCGAAAACTCTATTGAAAATCTGCTAGCTAAGTTAAATTCTATAATTCTAGCCTAGCGCAAGGAATCTAGCGATATGCGGCAACTACAAGAATTCTAGCGATATACGGCAACTGGCTCAGTCAGTCGACAGTAAACAACGTGCTCGAGTAGTGTTTATTTTTTCTGTTGTGTATTTCTTGTAATTATCCACCCTCATTATTAGAATTATGTCCTCAAATAAGAAGTATACTCGTAGATATTCATCTGAGTATTTAGCGTTCGGATTTATCGAATCTCTTACTAACAAGCAACTTCCATTCTGCTTGCTGTGCCACAGAACTCTCTCAAATGAAGCAATGAAACCATCAAGAATGCTGAATCATCTCACTTCACAGCATAAAAAAGACAAAGAGAAGCCTCTTGAATATTTTCAAGATCTTTATGAAAAATTTAAAAATCGTCATACAATAACTGCATCATTTAAGAAACAAAGTACAAAAAACGAAGATGGAATAACTGCATCCTATCGTATCTCAAAACTTATTGCAAAAGTGGTAGGAGCCATAACATTGGAGAAACATTACTAATACCATCTATTCAAGAATATGTTTCTACAGTTATGCATCAAGATCCAACTGATGATATAAAAACTTTGGCTCTTAGTGATACTACAGTAAGTCGACGCATTGATGAAATGGCGGTTGACGTTGAAAGCCAGCTGGTAACTATTCTCCAAACAACTTAATTTTCCATTCAGTTGGACGAATCTACCATTACAGACAATAATGCTTTATTTATGGCCAATGTAAGATACTTTAATGAGAACGGTGTACTGCAAGAAGAAATGCTATTTGTACAAAATCTTATTACTGATACAAAAGGAGTATCAATATTTACTGCTGTTAAATCGTACTTAGAAAAAAATAACATTCCCTTGACAAATTTTGTAGCATGCGCTACTGATGGGGCGCCATCAATGGTAGGCCGATACCGTGGTTTCGTTGCATATTTAAAAAAGGAAGTTCCAAACGTTTTCTGTATTCATTGTGTGATTCATAGGCAGCATCTTGCTGCGAAACATTTGAGTATAAGTCTTCATTTATCATTAAATATACTAATCAGTGTTGTGAATAAGATAAAAGCCAATGCAAAAAATGATCGAATGTTTCGTCAGTTGTGTCATGACAATGATGAACAATTTGTTAGGTTATTATTACACACAGAGGTCCGATGGCTCTCGAAGGGTGCATGTTTAACTCGTTTTGTTGAACTATATGAGAGCGTAGTGCAGTTTCTAGAAGACCAAAATGAAGTTGATCTTAGCCAAAAGTTAAAAATGATAAAAAATTATGCTTGTTATTTGGCAGGAATATTTAAGAAATGCAATGATTGTAATTTGCAGCTTCAAGGAGCCATATGCACTCATGAACTGTCAAAAAGTTATCTCATTATTCATTGAAAAGCTGCATTTATTCAGTCACAATCTTTCAAAAAGGGAATTCCACCAGTTTCCAGAATTGTTATCTATTACGGATGACATAACAACAATTGATACACAAAGGTTTATTGATCATCTCAATAAACTTAAAACGGATTTTGAAACTTGATTCAGTGATGTTTTAACCATGGAAGTATGTGATTGGATGGTAAACCCGTTTACTGCAAATGTTACTGAAACTGATGTAACATGTCAAGAGGAGCTATTAGAACTCAGATATGATGAGGAAAGCCAGGGAAATTTCAATAACGGTGGTTATATGCAGCTTTGGCAAAATAAAAGATGTCAAATGTATATCCCAATATGTGGAAAAAGATTTTTAAATTACTGATCGCTTTTCCTACTTCGTACCTAGTTGAATCAGGTTTTAGTGCTGTGAATCACATTCTTACCAAAAACAGGAATGCTTTAAAATCACTGAAAGAGGGGACATTCGTTTGTTCCTCACCAAATTCGAGCCAAACATTCGGAATTTAGTTTCCAAGCATCAAGCACAAGGATCTCACTAAATTAAAGGTAAATGCATAATGTTTTATTATATAATATATATAATGTACCATACATAATTTTTAATATATGTTTGTTGGATTTTTAATTTTGGTGGGCGGTTGGCTAATTTTATCTCACATAAAAATAGTAAAAGTGGGCGGTAGGCATAAAAAGGTTGAAGGGCACTGATCTACAGTGTCCCCTGCAAAATCTGTATTATCAACAGCGAAGAAGACAAATATACCTTTCTTGAGGAAAGGTGGTACATACAATCCATCAAATTGTTTTGTTTTCCACAACAGCATTAGCAATTGCTGTTTCTAGGAGCAAGGCACGGCTGTGTGATAAGCAGTAGTTCTGTACATGGAGGAGGTCCATCAGCGCCTTGTTCTTGGTGTCATGATGTACAGTGAGTGCCAACCCTACAACCTGTGGGTTTTCTCGTGTGTGTGGTGTCCGAAATGTGTCAGTGGCTTTCTTGAGCACGTGGTGCACTTGTCTCCTGGTCTTGAAAGCATACATGATATTCTGACTTATGGTCAATGCTGACCTGTCAACTGTCCTGCTCCTCATCTCCGTTTGCAGCTCCTCCTCAGATCCCACAAAATCCACCGTATAAGGCTGTACAGCTCGGTCGGGACATCCTCTCTTGTGCTAGATACTGTAATTGTGTGAGTTTCCTTCTCCTCAGCGAAATTGGCAATGCTGTTGCGTATTAGCTCAGCTGTCTTGTATATCGTCATTGTCTTGTCCATTTCACTTGTGGCATCTTGCATCAAGGAAGTGTAGACCATATCTTCTTCGCAGGCTTCAGGACAGTAAAGAACAGATGGTTTTCTTCTGTCTTTCTGCTCTCACTGACTTCACACATGGTAACCCTGCAAGAATTTTGTTCTTTAGCCACTGTCGTGTCAGCGTCGGAGTGTGCTTCTGTGCCTCATCACTACCACAAAGCATAGATATGTAGGTTTTTTCGATGGCATCCATGGTAGATGAGCCTTATTTTGGGTTTGATATTCAATGAGATTGATCAGCTGAATCAAGCATGGTACTTGCATTGGTAGGTCTGTCTTTGTAGACTTGACCCGGTTGCTGGCATCATCCCTCAGGACATGGAACACATATCGTGTCCAGCATGGTTTGTGGTATCTTACATCTATCGCATGGGTATCACTTGGTGAGAGTGCATTGCTTAGTCTTGTCATCAATACTGGATCTTGGGAAATATCCACAGCTCGTCTAAGTGCCTTCCCCGCGTTTTCAGTTCGTACGGTGAAGAGACGCTGGTCATCATCTTCTTGACATAAGAAACAGTGATCCCTTGTCAACGGTTCTGTCGCAGATCTAGTGAAAGGTGCTGAGGTGCCTGGGGTTGCTGATTGCTCCATTTCAGAGCTTGTTCTTTTATGCCCACGTTTTTTCACAGCATAGGTTCCTGTAGACATGGCATGCTGCAAGCGGTCTCTCGCTCGCGCTATGGATATTTGATTTGTGGCATCAGAATAACAAATGCGATGTCACATGGGTTTCCTTTCAATCAATATTTCTTTGGTAAAGTCTTTGAGGCGTCTTTGGATGTCAACATATTTTCCATCCTGTAAGCTGGCTCTTTCTTCTGGTTCCCGGGTCTTCACTCATGATGACTGAGGCACTGTAAAGAAAGAGAGCCACCACTATATTAACCAACACCAAGATAATTGTGTACTAGTTGTGTTAACATAAATTATTACAGTATAAAATTAAATATTGCAACACTACTGCAAAAATCCTGCAAAATTATTGAAGCATCGGGATTTATAAACACTGTTGCAACTGCCGCCAAAATGGCCGCCAAGCAGGCATCTGCGCAAATGTAGACATTACTTTTCTAATTCCTGATGCCATAAGCTTCTCAAAAATGTACTGGTTTGCTAATCTCCATAAAATTTGAACAAAAATACATATTGAACCTGACTATTAATTTAATAAACGAATATCCAACTTCGCGTATTATTATTTTTAGAAGCTAATCAAGACTAGCGACTAACGAGATTTTTAAATTACAAAAAATCGGCTGTGCAATACGTAACCGTCTTCCCTGATGGCAACATGTGAGCTAAAGTAATTATATATATATATATATATATATATATATATAATAAATTCAAAACCAACAACACTGTAAACTGAACATACGCCAACACAAATTACTGAATGCATGCGATTCTTTAAACTGACGATGGCAAATTAGAATTCATATTTGAATTGTATAACATAACCTTCATATATATGTTACGGACAAAGCCCAGCTGTTGGACAATGTGCGCTTTGTCTGGACAAACCACGCATTGTACTCTCTCATTCTCATTTGACAGAGTCCAAAAAATATAAATAGTTCAGACTTTGCCCAGCGGCAGGTGGACAACGTGCGGAGTATTCAGCTGTATTACGTTAATTAAATTAGGTTAGATTAAGTAAAGTTAGGTTACATATATATAAGGGCTGGGGGTCAAATGCGAGTTTGCATTTGTATTTAAAGTAGTAATTTTCTTTAAATTTATATTTGAGAATCTCAAAGGATGTGTATTTGTATTTTATTTGTATTTGATAGTTGTATTTGCCGTATTTGATCAAATACATGTCAAATACAACACCTCAGCTAGTCAGTAGGTTGGGCCAGGAGAACAGGTTAGGAACAGACAGAGAGAGAGTTACAAGGAGTTACAAGGAAAAGAAGTACCTCAAAAGGCCTTCCGGCCCATACCGAGGAGGTACCAATGGCAACAGGTGCCAGGGAAAATTTTCTACACCATCAAATATTGTGCAAGATTTGGTCTAACTTTTTCTTGAACTGATCCACAGAGGAACTGTTCACAACTTCTGAAGGTAACCTGTTCCACGTGTCACAGATCTTATACGTAAAGTAATTCCCACACACACTAGTCCTAAACCGTTTCAAATCCAACTTCCAACCATTGTTGCGAATTGGGTTATCATTTAAACGAAACATACTTCTAAAATCGACATCGTTGAACCCGCGTAAGAGCTTGAAACCTCGATTAGTTGACCGCGCAGCCTCCGAGTTTCCAGCGAAAACGTTCATGGCGCGTAAGCTTCGATTGTAGCCCATATGCCTAACGGAAGGGATTACCTTTGTGGCCCTCCCCTGCACTCGCTCCAGCCTCTCAATATCTTTCCTGAGGGTGGGCGACCAGAACTGCACAGCATACTCCAGGTGCGGCCGAACCAGGGAATTGTACAGAGAGAGCACAATCTCCTTGTTCCGAAACTGAAATTGCCTCCTGATATAACCCAACAGCTTCAGACCTTTCTTTTCCACCTCTACGCACTGTTTGGTAAACTTAAGGTCTCTGCTAATTAGCACACCCAAGTCCTTTTCCAAATTAGTCGCCTCGATATTACTCCCCAACATCGAGTAGTCCGACTTGGGATTAACGTAGCCAATGTGCATCACTTTGCATTTACCCAAGTTAAACGGCATTTGCCATTTTTCGGACCACTCTCCTATCCTACCAAGGTCCGCACGCAGTTGCTCGATCGCTTCGGGCGTCCCAACATTTGCCCCAAGCTTGGTGTCATCAGCGAATTTGGCGATCCGACTGACGATGCCACCGTCGATATCATTTATGTAAATGATAAACAACAGCGGCCCCAAAACGGAACCTTGAGGAACCCCACTAATGGCCGAGGCCCAACCCGAACTAACCCCTTTAATTACAACCCTCTGCCGCCTATTCTTCAACCAGTTTTCAATCCACCTACCTACTTCCCCTCCGATACCCAGCGCGCGGACTTTTGCCATTAGCCGGCGGTGAGGTACCTTATCAAAGGCTTTCTGAAAGTCGAGATAAAGTATATTAATCTCCCTACTCTTATCATACTCACTCAAGATGACGTGGAAAAACTCGAGCAAGTTGGTGAGACACGACCTATGCCGTCTAAACCCATGTTGGGAGTCCCCAAGCAGCTTGTAGGAATCCAAATGGTCAACGATCCTATCCGCTATTATCCCCTCTAATAATTTACCTACAACTGAAGTGAGAGTAATGGGACGATACTTTCCTGGACTTTCGTGATCCCCTTTCTTAAAGATAGGGGTCACATTGGCTTCCCTCCAGTCACCAGACACCTGGCCCGTCTCTAACGATTTGTTGAAGACTGTAGCCAGGTGGGAAGAGAGAGAGAGAGAGAGAGTAGTGTTGCAGGGAAGATTTTTCGCCACGAGAGGTGCACCCTAACTGATGAGCGGTTTGAAAAGTTGATGTCTGTAAAGTGTAATCAGTAACGAATTGTTTTTTAATTGTTAACAAAATAGTGTTTAGTAATGTTCACTTTTGTTTACGTTTAACTTGAACAGTCTCAAAATGTGAAGAAATACTTAATTGATAGAAGTCACAACTAGCCAATTTGAAATTCGTATTTGTATGTTTTTGAATAATTTGTATTTATATTTGTATTTGCCAAGTAAAAAAGCTGCAAGTGTATATTTATTTTTGAAAATTCCAAAATTACCATAGTGGTATTTGTACTTGTGTATTTCACCCTAAATGATATATATATTATATATATATATAATATATATATATATATATATATATATAATATATATATATATATATATAATATATATACACATATATATATATATATATATATATATATATAATATATATATATATATATATATCATTTTCAGTGGACTGAAACTATGGAATGATTTAAGTGCCGATATAAAAAAAATATTTCAAATTTATTTAAAAAACAAACATGTTAAAGTACTTTAAATAATTAATGTGTTTTTAACGAATTCGTTCCTTCAAAAAAAAAAAAAAAAAAAAAGTTGCCAAAACTACCAAAAAGTAGTTATTTCCTTTGTGACCTTGATGCAAATATATTAAATAATTAATATTGAAAGTACCACTCGCAATACTCCACTCTTCGGTCCGGATCATCTTCATTAATAGCATGGACTAATCTTGGAATGTAACTTTTCCATTGACAGCGCTTCAAAATGCGTTGGACAGACGATTCTGAAATTCCTACCTCACGACTCGCTTGCCGCACAGATTTTCTTGGACTTTGGTGATACGTTTCCAGTACTCTTTCTTGCTTTGTGGGGCTTGTCGATGTCCGTGGTCTTCCGGAACGCTTCTTGTGGACATTCTGAACAGTTCCATCGGCTTCAAACTTATCTCTAATTCGAGTGATGGTAAGTCGCGTTGGTGGATCTGTTTGAAACTCCCTCCTAAACTGTCTTTGCACTTCAACTGCGTTTTCACACTTCCAGTAGCATTTTAGAATGAATTTCCTTTGTTCAAAGCTTAGTCTGACTGCCATTATTAATTCTAATGGGTTTAACTTGGAAAGAAAGAAACATCAATTGAGCTATCAGCTGTTAAAGTGTGTATACATTTTTTTGGGACGCCCTGTATATTAAGAGTGTGCGATTCAGATATTTTTATTTCGATTCGATTTTCGATTCGATTCGGCTACTTGTTTTCGATTCTCGATTCGATTTGACTGCGACTGTGCACTGCACTCACCTATACTTTACAATTTACATGCACCAGCAACAACATACTGAAAAGCGTAATGAAAACTGAACCCAAAGAACCGGTCCAAACTTGTCACAGCACAAGGCGTGCGCACATGATTCTGTGACATTACAAAATCAAAAGCTGACCATGCGCATTGAGCACACTCAGATCTTTATAAAAGTTTAATCTCTCAAATATCCACCTATTTTATAACGTTATTATATTATTATATTATATAATAATAATATAATATATTATATATATATATATATATATATATATATATATGCTGCAAACCCACAAGGAAAAAGAAAAACGATTCCAAGGCCTTTCGTGTATTCAAAGCTACACCTCGTCAGGGAATGAAGATAAAAGGCGAGATGCCCATAAATATATACAACGTACAGGAAAAACAAAACAATTAGCACATACTTAACAAGGGTTAATGAGAGGCAAAAGAAATTTTAACATGATATCGTCAATTTTATACGTCCCCGCACTGTTATTGAAATTGTTTTTAAAATGAATAAATGCACATTCTAGAATATTTCGTTCTATTATATCTCTGTTTTTAACAAGCGCTTTAGAACTATCCCACTTGATGCTATGGTTACATCTATACATATGGTTAAATAAAGCATTGGAAGTATTAGCTGTTCTACAAGCATATTTATGCTGTTTTACCCTAATATCTAACGTTTTACCGGTTTGGCCTATATATACTGAGTTACATTGTGTACATCCGATCGAATACACACAACCAACAACATTATCAGGCTATTCTTTATTAGGCGTGATTTAACAGTATTATTATAATTAAAGATTACATTAATGCCAATTGCTTTAAGTACAGTTGGAAGGTATTGAAAATTAACATGGTAAGGTAGGCTAAGGATATTTTTACGCTGAAATTCCTTTACAATTACATTATTATAATACCTATTCTTGGCTTTCTTAAGACAGTTATCTAAAAATGAACAGGATAACATAATTTAGTACCAATATTCATGATATTGCATAACTCGGAATCTAAAAATTCAGGACTGACAACTCTCAATGCTCGAAGAAACATAGCAGAGAAAATAGAGGATTTAATCGAAGGATGATGGTCAATAAAAATGCACGTAAGAGTTATTATTAGTAGGCTTACGGTAGACTTCATATTTGAACTGATTAGAGCATCTCCAAATTTTTAGCTCAAGAAAAGATAGGCTTCCATCATTTTCTTTTCAACTGTAAACTTAATAGTGGACAAAATTGTTGAGCCTACCAAGAAATAAGTCCACATCCAAATTATTAGGCCAAAGGCATAAAATATCATCTATATACCTGTACCAAACCAGGTTAAAATTAACAATCGTAGGCAAAATTCTACTTTCAAAAATTCCATATATAAATTAGCTAGTACAGTTGAAAGGGGATTTCCCATAGCCAATCCAAACGACATAACATAAAACTTATTATCAAACTGAAATTTACAATCTTTGACACACAGTTAATTAACTCAATAAGAGTGTTGTGTTGAACGGGGAAAGAATATTCAGAAATCTTATCTTTTAAAAAATCAAGTAGGTCATCAACGGGGACTTTTGTGAATAGCGAGCATACATCGAAACTTACCAATTTGAAATTAGGGTCATTAGGGAACTTCAGTTTATCAATAAGATCCATGCTATTTACAATATGTGACTCAGAAATAGAGCCAACTAATGGTGTCAATAAACCAACTAACCATTTTGATAGCTTATAGGTTACGGAGCCCACTGAGCTAACAATAGGCCTCATGGGATTATTAACTTTGTGTGTTTTTACTAAGCCGTACAGATATGGTAGTGACGAATTGATACTAAGAAACTGCTGTGAAAGCCCATTATAGTTATTTTTTAATATTTCTCTTAATTTTCTGTTAAACATTTTATTAACATCCTCCAATGGGTCTCTATTTAGAGGTTTGTACGTGTCACGATCACTTAATTAATAACGTATTCATCTTTTCAACATAACTGTTTTTGTCCATGATGACGATCGAATTGGATTTGTCCGCTTTAGTAATATGTAATGAATCATTATTTTTCAGTGTTTTTAGGGCTTTTTCAAACCTCAAAGATAATTCGATTCAAACTTCGTATTAAAAGCACTATACACACAACCTTTGGCTAAAGTCACCTCACTTTCGGAAATATTACTATGTTTTTCAAAATTAATAAAAGACTTAGCAATCAGTAAACTGCTGGACTTTTTTGGGACTGAGAAACCTAACCCAAAACCTAACGCACATTTCATATTGAAGTCTAGTTCTTGGGACGACAAGTTAACAATATTACTAAAATCACTATTTCTAGTCCAGTAACTATTACGAATTAAATCCTCCAGTCTATTGTTTAATTTCCTATTCTGAGTTCTGCATCTTCTACGTAAGTTGTTGTAAATATCATCCAAAAGTGTACTTCTCCACGCATGAGGAACGGTGGAAAAAAATATATTTTTTCTTACTTCGGACTCTCTGAAGGCGTTCTTCACTTCAATGCGGGCTATATTAATATGTTTCTTTAAAATAATCCTTTCGGTGTCATCAAACGGCGTATCGTCCAACATACGGTATCGTCTTCCAAGCAGGGATTTTGGGATTACATTTTCACTATAACATTTCCTAAGGAAATCGAATTGGTTCTTAAGAGAATGTGCATGAGCAATAGCAGAACGTAACTTCTAAAAATCGATCGGAGAGCAAGGGAATATGGTTGTAAAAAGAGAAACAGTGAAGAGGACACGCGTGGGCTCCATTATATGGGATGAATTTCACAATAAAACACGTGAAATGAATGAATGCTGCAAACCACAAGGAAAAAGAAAAACGATTCCAAGGCCTTTCGTGTATTCAAAGCTACACCTCGTCAGGGAATGAAGATAAAAGGCGAGATGCCCATAAATATATTTTCTCTGCTATGTTTCTTCGAGCATTGAGAGTTGTCAGTCCTGAATTTTTAGATTCCGAGTTATGCAATATCATGAATATTGGTACTAAATTATGTTTTCCTATTTCATTTTTAGATAACTGTCTTAAGAAAGCCAAGAATAGGTATTATAATAATGTAATTGTAAAGGAATTTCAGCGTAAAAATATCCTTAGCCTACCTTACCATGTTAATTTTCAATACCTTCCAACTGTACTTAAAGCAATTGGCATTAATGTAATCTTTAAGTATAATAATACTGTTAAATCACGCCTAATAAAGAATAGCCTGATAATGTTGTTGGTTGTGTGTATTCGATCGGATGTACACAATGTAACTCAGTATATATAGGCCAAACCGGTAAAAAGTTAGATATTAGGGTAAAACAGCATAAATATGCTTGTAGAACAGCTAATACTTCCAATACTTTATTTAACCATATGTATAGATGTAACCATAGCATCAAGTGGGATAGTTCTAAAGCGCTTGTTAAAAACAGAGATATTAGAACGAAATATTCTAGAATGTGCATTTATTCATTTTAAAAACAATTTCAATAACAGTGCGGGGACGTATAAAATTGACGATATCATGTTAAAATTTCTTTTGCCTCTCATTAACCCTTGTTAAGTATGTGCTAATTGTTTTGTTTTTCCTGTACGTTGTATATATTTATGGGCATCTCGCATTTTATCTTCATTCCCTGACGAGGTGTAGCTTTGAATACACGAAAGGCCTTGGAATCGTTTTTCTTTTTCCTTGTGGGTTTGCAGCATTCATTCATTTCACGTGTTTTATTGTGAAATTCATCCCATATAATGGAGCCCACGCGTGTCCTCTTCACTGTTTCTCTTTTTACAACCATATTCCCTTCTCTCCGATCGATTTTTAGAAGTTACCGTTCTGCTATTGCTCATGCACATTCTCTTAAGAACCAATTCGATTTCCTTAGGAAATGTTATAGTGAAAATGTAATCCCAAAATCCCTGCTTGGAAGACGATACCGTATGTTGGACGATACGCCGTTTGGTGACACCGAAAGGATTATTTTAAAGAAACATATTAATATAGCCCGCATTGAAGTGTAGAACGCCTTCAGAGAGTCCGAAGTAAGAAAAATATATTTTTTTCCACCGTTCCTCATGCGTGGAGAAGTACACTTTTGGATGATATTTACAACAACTTACGTAGAAGATGCAGAACTCAGAATAGGAAATTAAACAATAGACTGGAGGATTTAATTCGTAATAGTTACTGGACTAAAAAAAGTGATTTTAGTAATATTGTTAACTTGTCGTCCCAAGAACTAGACTTCAATATGAAATGTGCGTTAGGTTTTGGGTTAGGTTCTCAGTCCCAAAAAAGCCCAGCAGTTTACTGATTGCTAAGTCTTTTATTAAATTTTGAAAAACATAGTAATATTTCCGAAAGTGAGGTGACTTTAGCCAAAGGTTGTGTGTATAGTGCTTTTAATACGAAGTTTGAATCGAATTATCCTTTGAGGTTTGAAAAAGCCCTAAAAACACTGAAAAATAATGATTCATTACATATTACTAAAGCGGACAAATCCAATTCGATCATCATGGACAAAAACAGTTATGTTGAAAAGATGAATACGTTATTAAGTGATCGTGACACGTACAAACCGCTAAATAGAGACCCATTGAGGATGTTAATAAAATGTTTAACAAAATTAAGAGAAATATTAAAAAATAACTATAATGGGCTTTCACAGCAGTTTCTTAGTATCAATTCGTCACTACCATATCTGTACGGCTTAGTAAAAACACACAAAGTTAATAATCCCATGAGGCCTATTGTTAGCTCAGTGGGCTCCGTAACCTATAAGCTATCAAAATGGTTAGTTGGTTTATTAACACCATTAGTTGGCTCTATTTCTGAGTCACATATTGTAAATAGCATGGATCTTATTGACAAACTGAAGTTCCCTAATGACCCTAATTTCAAATTGGTAAGTTTCGATGTATGCTCGCTATCACAAAAGTCCCCGTTGATGACCTACTTGATTTTTTAAAATATAAGATTTCTGAATATTCTTTCCCCGTTCAACACAACACTCTTATTGAGTTAATTAAGCTGTGTGTCAAAGATTGTAAATTTCAGTTTGATAATAAGTTTTATGTTATGTCGTTTGGATTGGCTATGGGAAATCCCCTTTCACCTACTAGCTAATTTATATATGGAATTTTTTGAAAGTAGAATTTTGCCTACGATTGTTAATTTTAACCTGGTTTGGTACAGGTATATAGATGATATTTTACGCCTTTGGCCTAATAATTTGGATGTGGACTTATTTCTTGGTAGGTCAACAATTTAGTCCCATCTATTAAGTTTACAGTTGAAAAAGAAAATGATGGAAGCCTATCTTTTGATCTAAAAATTTGGAGATGCTCTAATCAGTTCAAATATGAAGTCTACCGTAAGCCTACTAATAATAACTCTTACGTGCATTTTTATTCTGACCATCATCCTTCGATTAAATCCTCTATTTTCTCTGCTATGTTTCTTCGAGCATTGAGAGTTGTCAGTCCTGAATTTTTAGATTCCGAGTTATGCAATATCATGAATATTGGTACTAAATTATGTTATCCTATTTCATTTTTAGATAACTGTCTTAAGAAAGCCAAGAATAGGTATTATACTAATGTAATTGTAAAGGAATTTCAGCGTAAAAATATCCTTAGCCTACCTTACCATGTTAATTTTCAATACCTTCCAACTGTACTTAAAGCAATTGGCATTAATGTAATCTTTAATATAATAATACTGTTAAATCACGCCTAATAAAGAATAGCCCTGATAATGTTGGTTGTGTGTATTCGATCGGATGTACACAATGTAACTCAGTATATATAGCCAAACCGGTAAAACGTTAGATATTAGGGTAAAACAGCATAAATATGCTTGTAGAACAGCTAATACTTCCAATGCTTTATTTAACCATATGTATAGATGTAACCATAGCATCAAGTGGGATAGTTCTAAAGCGCTTGTTAAAAACAGACATAATAGAACGAAATATTCTAGAATGTGCATTTATTCATTTTAAAAACAATTTCAATAACAGTGCGGGGACGTATAAAATTGACGATATCATGTTAAAATTTCTTTTGCCTCTCATTAACCCTTGTTAAGTATGTGCTAATTGTTTTGTTTTTCCTGTACGTTGTATATATTTATGGGCATCTCGCCTTTTATCTTCATTCCCTGACGAGGTGTAGCTTTGAATACACGAAAGGCCTTGGAATCGTTTTTCTTTTTCCTTGTGGGTTTGCAGCATTCATTCATTTCACGTGTTTTATTGTGAAATTCATCCCATATATATATATATATATACATATATATATATATATATATATATATATATTTTTTTTTTTTTTTTCAATTGTTATTCCACGGTTTCGACATTCCATGGTTTTGGGGTAGTGCCAGTTTATCGTCTCGAGAGGTTACAGTTAGCGAATCGAAGAATCGAAATTTTTTAGCTCTAATTCGAGTCGGGTTTCGATTCTTTTACTGAATCGACCCGAATCGACATTTTCGATTAGTCGCACTGGCCCAATATATATATATATATATATATATATATATATATATATATATATATATATACAGGGTGAGTCAAAAGTCTCCATACATAGGCAAAATGGTCACTTATTATGCAATCACTTAAGTCACAAAATATGCTCTACGTGGGCACCATTACACTGAATGCACATACGGATGCGTTCCTCCCAGTCATAGCAAACGCGCGTTAACACGTTTGGTGTTGTGCGTGCAGACGCATCACAAATGCGTTCCTTTAGATGGTCCGTGTTTTGTATTTTCACTTGGTACACCATGGCCTTCAAATGCCCCCACAAGTAAAAATCAAGGTGGGTGAGGTCTCGGGACCTCGGAGGCCAGTCCACGGGACCACGGCGGCCAATCCAGTGACCCGGAAACTGCCTATCCAACCACTGGCGCACGCAGATACCGTAATGGGGTGGCGTCCCGTCTTGCTGAAAGTACGCTGGAAATCCCCCGTCCTCGTTCAGCAGGGACGGCATGACTGTGTCTTGCAGCATGTTTAGATACATTTCGGCATTCAGATTGGTGTCAATGAAAAAAGGCCCAACAATTGTGTTGCCCCATATCCCGCACCACACCATCACTTTTCCAGCGCCTTGCGTCTTTGAGGGACTCATCCAGTGCGGGTTGTCATCACTCCAATAACGTACGTTTTGACGATTAACCTCTCCATGAACATAAAAGTTTGCTTCATCTGAAAACAGGATGCCAGCCGAGAACTCCGTGTCTTCGTCTACTTTTGTTCTTGCCCATTCAGAGAATTCCAGCCGTCTGTCCGGGTCGTCTTCGCTAAGATACTGCAACATTTGCATTTTGTATGGATGCCATCCGTGCTCTTTCATAATGCGGACGATACTCCTTTGGCTGACACCGCATTCTGCAGACATCCGTCGAGTGTTTTTTTGGGGACTCTTTGCGAACGCTGCCAGCACTATGCTCGCTGTGCCTTCATCGGTGGCTGTTCGTGGACGGCCATGTGTCGGTTGGTCTGCAACACTTCCAGTCTTCTTGAACTTCTCAATGAGTTTGGCAACGGTGTCGTGTGTGATATGCGTGCGGGGGCGTGTCTCCTGTTAAAATCCTCGGCAACCTTGCGACAGCTTCCTCATCCTGCCAGAAGAATGATCTCTATACACTCTTCTTGGGACAAAGGCATCTCAGCACATCACCTGCAAAAAAACAAAAAATAAATAATCATTTATTTATCATGACCATTTTGCCTATGTATGGAGACTTTTGACTCACCCTGTATATATATATATATGCAAACCCACAAGGAAAAAGAAAAATGATTCCGAGGTCTTTCGTGTATTCAGAAGTACATCTCTTCAGGGATTCCCTGACGAGATGTACTTCTGAATACACGAAAGTCCTTGGAATCATTTTTCTCTTTTCTTGTGGTTTTGCATCATTCATTCATTTCACGTGTTTAATTGTGAAATTCATCCCATATATTATATATATATATATATATAGATAGATAGATAGTTCGTACTCTGTCAAATGACGAAGGACAATGCGCGTTGTGTCCAGACAAAGCTCGCATTCTCCAACTGCCGGCTTTGTCCGTAAAACACACACACACACACACCACATATATATATATATATATATATATATATATATATATATATATATATATATTACATTTGACGTTTGCTTAAATCGGGAAATGCTAACGCAGAAGTTCGTGATCGCCCTCGTGATCGTCGATATCATCCCCACCGCCGCTTCTAGGACTGCATTAGTCAATTCACTCGATTTCGCTTCTAAAAATATACGGACACATCCTTATACAAATTGCAAAGTCGTCGGCAATATTAAAATTAAAAGAGGAATAATTATTAATAGGGTTCTTGAATGAATGAATTGAATAACAAAAAACTTCACACTGATTAATCACTTCATTGATTTTAAATCCTGTAAATAAAAAGCATACTTAAAAATAAAAAAAAATTTTACATAAAAATAATTAATGTACTGACATTTTTGCGTGAATCATTTAAAGTGAAACATCCGACTGCATTAATATCTATTAATCGCAGAAAAAGACAAATTTAATAAATTTTAAAAACTTGCGTGCAATTGAAACTTTCATTTTGGAAATTGCCACACGTGAAGAAGCAAAATGAAAGGCCCTACAAAATGTGTACTGAATAGGGACACTGAAACAGTGTGGGGTTATGATGTTCTTATATACCCTGGCTGGAAATGAGGCGTACCCAGAAAAAGTTACGAGAATGTATGAAAAGTTATACATTGATGTTAAATAAATACGATACATTGCTATTTGTCGATAGATTTTACCATATTTATAATGCGACTTTTGGAATGCCAAAACTTGGGTTTAATAGAGATACCGAGAATTTGTGAAAAATTATACATGAATGCTTAATAAATATGATACCTTGTTATTTATTGATAGATTTTGTCAAATGAATGACCGAGAAATTGTGAAAAGATTGCTTAAGATAAACACATCTGGTGAAGACCTCTCTCTCTCATTTATCAATTGTATACACAGCTGTACCTTTTCGCTATCCTTTCCTCCACCACGTTCTTATATTTTCCGTTGACAGATTCCTCCAAACCCCTTCACCCTTATCGTCCCCCATTCAAAGGGTCTTTGTTTGGCGTAAATCATGCTGCATGAATCATCATTAGTCACCTTATACATATATATATATATATATATATATATATGTTATACACCAGCCACTTGATTCCCCATAATACCCCATGTTTTATCTTCAATGTTTAAAACAGCCCTTGAGATAAACCTCGAGTGTCCTCATCGACTCGTGCGACGCTCCCCCCCCTCTTTTTTTCTTTTTTTCTTAAATGCTTGAACAGCGCATCAACAGGACGCAAACCCCTAAGTTGCGCTCTCCCCCACCAATTAGTCTCCGTTGATTGGGCTCGCCTCGGCGCGCCTTGGACTCTGACGTAGTAGGGATGGAGTACGTAAACAGATGCGGGGGAAAAACCCGTTAGAATATATCTTGCGCTTCGTCGGGAATGAGTGATAGGCCGGGTGGCGATCTGTGATTCTCCGAGTAGATCCTGAGAGGGTTTGCTCGTTAAAGACTAAAATTGAGAGTTATCGAGTGAGATTTGAGTTTTGAGATATTGAGATATTGAGATATTGAGTTAACCTGAACTACTGCGAGGGATGTAGTGGATGGGCAACGTTATAACTTAAATAATTTGATTAATGCTAAGACTAGTTTAAGTCCAAGTTGAACCTAACAGCCAATTGACTGAACTCGTACTTATTGTGTCTTGAATCTATTGATTAAAAGCTAAACAAACGAACAATTTCATTATCAATTACACACTTAGAAATAGGGGGTACAGAAGTAAGCGGAGGATAAAGAATTCGCGCAGAGGGTCACTAAATTTAAAGAAAGGCTAATTACACCGCCGACGGAAAAAACTGACAACCAAATATCCAATTTTTATTTTTACTGATCGGGCCTTCGTAGTGACCTTCGAGAAACAAACAATTTGTGATAAGGGTCCGTCTCCCTGACAACGGACTTTTTATTACAAACTGGTGTCAGAAGTGGGATCTTCCCTTTCTGATACCCCCCTAAAAACTAATGAAAAAGGAAAAAAGTGCTCTCCAAGTGTGTATATGAGGGCTACCAGCTCGCAACAGACAGACACGAACGACAACGTGAGGGTCACCCGATCGAGAACCGCTGCGTGGGCTGCTGCTGCTCAGGCCGAGTCGACATCGCAACTTGCTACTGGACACCAAGCGGCAGGAGGAGTAAACTTTCCCACCAACGCGGAAAGAGAGGTAAGCGACCCATCTTGTGTTGCGAGAGGTTTCAGAGGACGAGTGGAGAGCCTCCCTATAGCGGGAAGTTCCCCTAAATTAACCCCATCAAACGTTCATTTCTTTCCCCCAAATTTTGATATAAATAGAATACCTTTCCTTCCAATCGGTTCCCCTAGACTCGAGTTTGAGACTAATCCGGATCCAACCCGTTTGTAACAAATTTTGGCCGATCTCATTCGAGAACATGCCTCTTGGCCAAGAAAATCAGTCCCAACCATGTATCAGCAACCACTCCCTACCACTTCCCTCATCCCTATGTTTCCCCTTTCTATCCAATGCATCCTCACTTGTATTCCCCTAATGCAGGCTTCCCCGATCCACACGTTAATACGGTCCCTGATAACACTAGAAATGCACCCAAGTTCCATCCAAATAATGCCTGGTATAATCACGTTCGATGTCTTCTATGTGAGGAGAGGGGACACAAAGCTAGTCAGTGCCCCCTGATTGAAGGAGTGAAGACATTGAAGGAGAGTGAAAGGGTGCGTGAAAGGGATGAGAGCTATAGGCGAGAGAATGAAGAGATCATCGGAGGGAATGGACCCAGAGGAGGCCGACGGTACGAAGACTACGAAAGAAGAGGAAGTAGGTACTCCTCCCCTTCCGAAATTCGAGAAGACGGAACTTCTCGCCGTATGAGAGAAACAGAGATAACTATGGTAACCCCAGATACGATAACAGGTATGAGGGTAACCCCAGATACGACAACAGGTATGAGGGTAATCCCAGATACGACAACAGGTATGAGGGTAACCCCAGATACGACTACAGATATGAGAATCGGTACGAGAATCGGTACGAGAATCGGTACCGTTCACCGTCACCCTATGAACCAAGAAGAAGAGACTACTCCCCTTATGACAGGAGAAACGGAAGTTACCCCTCCCCCAACCGGAATGGAGGCAGGTATTCCGACCGAGGAACGGACCGAAGTCCGTCACCACATAGGAGATGCGATAAGGAAAGAGAACCTAACCGCGGAAGACGCCCAGAAAAAGAGTGGGAGAAAGGGCGAAGAAATTCCCGTGGCCCCGAAGAAATGAACCCTCAAACGAAAGGGACCCTTTCCCCCGTCGAGCATCATTCAAGGAGGAGGAAGAGGCAAAACACAAGACAAAGGAACTTGAATTGAAGCCGATATTGGTAAGGAGAAGAGTAACACACAAGACAAAAGAACTTGAATTGAAGCCGATATTGGTAAGGAGAAAAGAAGACGAAAGCATGAACCGGGATAGAAGAAACGCGAGTGAGAAAATGAACATGAATGAATGGAATGAGAAAGAGAGGACAACATGCAAGAATGAGGAAGCGAAAGAGATGAATGAAATGTATGAAAGGAATGAAAGACGCAGCTTAAATAATGATACGAAAGAGAAGTGTTTAAATGCCCATGAAACGAGTGATATTGAAAGTACATATACGGTGCGAGAGGACGGAGCGTGTCTGCAGAGTGATTTGACCTTGAGAGTGGAGTCTGCCTTATGCAGACCTGATAATGAGTGCGAGGAAAGAACAGGAGATGACCTTGACTTTGAGGTAAGGCCTCAGTCGAAGGACACAGACGCAGTGGGAATGATAACGGGATGTACAAGGAAAATGTATGAAATGTATGAATTGAACGAGGGAGAGATAGAAGGAATACATGAATTAAAATTTGAAAGCACGATAGATGACAGTATGATAGTTGAGGACACGATAGACCGAAGGGAAATTAATCCCCCAACGCAGAAAAAATGGGTAAACGGAGTAGATGACGTGTGTTCATGTGACGTAAGTATGAGACATAACAGGACGAAGAGTGATTCGTGTCTATATTGTGGGAACGGAAGTAGTTTGAATTCGGTGAATGACGATATAAACTGCGGAAGTAAATTAAAAATAAAAACGAGTGAGAAATATATAGTAAAAATGGACGCGGATGGATTAGCAATACGGGAAGTGACTAAGTTCGGTGAAAGAGACATAAATGAAATAGCTCCCTCGAATGAATGCCCCTGGGAATCGACCAGGGTAAAAATAAACGAAAGTTGCGTGGGAGAATGCAGAGCAACAAAATGAATGTAAACGGTCCCATGGTATCCCTTGAACTTTTGAACGAAGGGGCTGATGTCGGTCTAGCAAGGGAAGGGTCAATTGACACTGTTGAATTTCGACCCCAAGTCGAAATTACGAGTCATAGTTGTAAATGTGAATGACGAAGTCCTAACCACCATGGGACAGATAAAAATGAAAATAAGCACTGAGCAAAAGTGTATACAACCGCAATTGGTTTGTGCGAACGAAGGAGGAAATGTATCCGTTATCGTGCGAAATGAATCCGCGCATGATAGGGTTAAAGTTACGAGAGAAAGGACAAAGTTGGGGGAGAAGTTCTACGATACTGCGATTGCAAAGGGAAAAAACCCTGTAGCACCCAAACGAATGCTCTTCCAACAGCGAAGAACTAAAAGGGGAAGTGAGTGAAAAAGAGATCAATCGAGTCATGAACCATAAGCGTAAATGGTCTGAAGATGAAATTTCAGAGGAAATTTATAACATGGAAATGATGAGCGAATTCTCGTTACCCCTAAGTCTGTGAGCAGGAAAGAAGGGAAGTACGAAAATTTGTGAAAAATACTAAAGTAGACCCCGAAGAAGGGAATAGATTAAAAAACCTTCTTAAGGACCATATTGGACGAAAGAGAAGAAAAGGAGACGAACTGAAATTGTGACAGAAGATGAGGAAACAGGCGAGACGAATTACGTACGCCAGAAGAATAAACCCAATTATATGGACGAAACGAAAAGGAAAAAAGAGATAACCAAAGAACCGCACCGCTTCCGCAGTCTGTACTCGGAAACAGATAACCTGTGGTCGCATGCGGGTCGACCACCGGAAGTAATTTAAAGGCCCTGATTGCTGGTCTAGAAGATGACCTTATCGGCTAACGTTTAGAAGGCGATCGAACGAGTAAACAAGACACGCACACGAATTAACCAAAGGTAACAAATAGGTAAACTCTTCCCGCGAAAATAATGAAGAAAAACATTTAACAGTAATCAAATTAAAATCTTCCCCTCCCCCGTGGGAGTGAATAAAAGGCATGATTCATGTGGGCGTTAACAATGTTTACGTAACTATATATATTTTATATCGTGTTTCATACTGGTTTATATCACTTTATGTTATTAATAATGTTTGATAAATTTATATATTTGATATCGTAACAGTTGACTGAAAAATTGGTACCGAGGGAATATTCACGAGAAAACAGTCGGTATAAATACATGGGCCGGAAATGGTAGCATGAAGTAGCTTAAGGGGACCGAGTGAAGGATTTATTAAGGATTCATTAAGATTACGAGAAAAGGAAATTTCCTTTTATTTATCATTGCTTATATAAATATTCTTTTATTTTTGTCCCAACTTAGAAAGTTCCTGACAGAATTTTCCCTGAAAGTAATCATGATCCCCGTCCTCTTAACCTGATGCGCCATACACGTTGGGGCACAAACCTTCTCAAATCACGGAGTCCCTTTCCAACCAATGGGTCCCCTAATTCGACAAGGCCCCACATACACTTTCAGCGCACGTCTCAGTCTGAAGCCCAACTATCGAAACCTACTGATCTTGAACCACCTTGTGATTTCGGACCACGTACATGTGAACTCCTCATTTACGAAGGAGGCCCTTCACCACTTCAACGCTTCCCTGTCTAAGGGAATAGACCTTCAAGATGTAACCCGGTACCTGCGCAGGGTCGCCCTAAAGAAATCGGAAGAAGGAATGTTCCTCCACCGTATCCTACGCCACCCTCACCCTGTGTCTCGCGTTGGGAATAGCAGTCATCGGAATTGCGATCTGAAAGAGACGGTGCTGTCGCCGAAATCCTCCGCCGGTGCCGACTGCCAGGTCGGAAATCCAGTCCCCTGGCCCTCCGGAAGAAATTCCCATAACCGATCACCGACGCCCCCTCGAAGCCCCCCTCACCGACTTCGTTTTGCGCCAGCGAGTCCGAGTACTGTCCGGTCATACCGGACCCCAGAATCAGTATCTGACGTTGGCTACGAGGAAATGGGCATTCCCGTAATTAAGACTTAAACCGTTTCTCCCATCTGGCCCCTTAGTGTTTTTCCCCATTTTTAATACTTACGAAAAAACAACCAAGTGAAGGTAGCTTAATTTATTTAATTAAATTTAAAAGGTAGAATTGAATTGCTAAATTAATAATTTCATTCGGTAGTTAGTGCGTAACTAACTGACAGTTAGTGATAACTGCTTATGTAAATTAAATCATTGAAGTTTCCTTCAGTGAACAGTGCTTAATGAATAAATAATTAGCAATACATGTTCGATTTACGTGCCTTACTGAAATGATATCTAGGCAATTATAAGTTCCTACGTCTGAATATTTCCAATTTCCTCCTGCTATATGACTTTCCTTTCATTATTATAAAAGCGTGTTAACTCATCATTTGTACTAATAATAATATCATTATAATAATATCATTATAATTATAATATCATTATGATTTCTAATATCGTCCTTCGTCATAAAGCGAGATTGCGAAAGTTGTCTCTCGAAAGCAACTTTCTGTAAATAGAGACCGGATGTTGACCAACTTGTTTTTGTGCTGACGAGGCGGGTGAAGCGCTTGCATTCGAACTAATTGCTGACCGTACCTGATAACAAATTATACTGCAAAATATAAATTCATATAATTTCATTCAGTTAACTAATAATGTAGGCCCTCGTAATGTAGGCTTTCGTCTTTCGGTTTAGTATGCAAAGTTTCAGTACACAGAGTGTTCTCGCGTCATGTAAAATTAATTTAGTTATCCCTTTCCACCCCTAATTAAGAAAAAATTAATCAGCTTCAACCAGTAAATATCTTGTTCACGATGTTACAATGAAATAAATGGGAACAGATAAGCAACATTAAAGGCTGCTCAGTTCTGAGCCATTAATTGGGCGAAGGGCATTGCCCTTATACAACCTTCAGCAATTAGAAGTCGCCCCATATAATATAAACCCTCCTACTGTGTATTTCTTTTCCTAAAACTATCCTCTCCTTTAATGAAATATCCATTGTACAGTGAGTTAATAAATATTTTAGATCTCTGTTCCCGTGTATACTCTAAAATGCTTACAAATTTTAGGCCCACCCTGTTCTCATAATTATTCGAAGATGATGTAAACAGTTGTTAAGATCCCACATCCGCCGCTGGGCGCGAAGAAGTTTGTCATTTTTTACCTTTTATTCTATTTAATTCTAATGAACAGGTCATTCCTGAATATCTATTTTAGATTTTTCCTTTTTTTCTTTCCCGTATTTTCCCTACGTCTTCTATGATCTTGCTCTTTTCACTTCCACTACTAGTACAACCACGATTATTATTGTATATATATAGACGTTTTACTTAAATTTCCTGTAATTCCGTCGTGACTATGAATACTAATGCGGTAGGTAAACCTAAATGACTTTTCTTCCGTTTTGAGAGTTGCCTCTCCACTACAAAGCATTTCCTCTCACGGAGCATTTATCTTTCCGTATTCATGGACCATTGAAGTCCTTCGTTCGGCCTCAAGTTCCCTCAGGGATTCAATACTTTTTTTTGTTTTTTTTTTGAAGGGACGAATTTGTTATACACAAGCCACTTGATTCCACATAATACCCCATGTTTATCTTCAATGTTTAAAACAGCCCTTGAGATAAACCTCGAGTGTCCTCATCGACTCGTGCGACGCTCCCCCCCCCTTTTTTTTTTTGTACACGTGTTAATTTGGCCAAGCCCACCTTTTTAATTTTCCCTCATGAGAATCTCCCAGCCTCCTTCACCCTTATCATCCTACTTATATATATATATACAGTGCTCGAAGTGGGAAAAAAAAGGTAGCTGGATGATAAACTCGAATCATAATATATATATATAAACTCGAAAATTTCATAATGTGCAAAGCCTCAGCCTCCGGAATTGGCAGATTTTTATGTAACTAGAAATTTTTTGTATATATATATATACAAAATCGACAAAAAAATATTCGTTGCACTGCCATTAAAAAACTCTGTATTTCGCTTTGCGCCTGCGCCGAATGCGTTTCTCCCCCATTCCCTCCCAACTTTGGGAGGGAATGGGGAGAACTATGACCGTAAAGGGAATGAATAATGATTTTATTGGAATTTATGTAAAATATTGTTTTATTTTCAATAAATTTTCGACAAAAACTATATTTTCATTATTTCATGTAATCTTATTTAGCGAAACAAATAAGCTAACAAAAAGCCTGTTCTATTTCTGGAAAATCATATTTAGATTGTAAAGTTCCGGGATGATTTTAAGGTAAATATGAAGTAGTGGGATGATTTTCCATTTAATTAAAAGTCGTGGGATGGCATCCCACCCCATCCCGCCTCACTTCGAGGCATCCCACCCCATCCCGCCTCACTTAAAGTTCATATTTACATTATTGTTGTGTCATCCTGCTGTTGGTGTCCCCTATAGTTCATATTTTTCCACTCGGTCAAATCTACCATATTTATAAAGTACAGCGAAAGCGAGTGAAACGAGTGTAAAGAGAACGAAGAAGGATAAAGAGAAAATGAATAGAAAGTAAAGTAAAATAAATAATTATACAAATAAAGGAAGGGGAATCACTGCAGGAATATACTGGCCACCAAAGCAAACTCCCCCAAATTAAAAGTTAATAAATAAAAATATGAACTATATGGGCCACCAACAGCAGGATGACACAACAATAATGTAAATATGGACTTTAAGGATTACCAAAATAAAAACAAAGTTTCATTTTTCAATGTAATAAAATAATCTCTCTCTCTCTCTCTCTCTCTCTATATATATATATATATATATATATATATATATATATATATAGGAGCACCGACAATTCAGCGCAGGACAATTCAGCGCCGACAATTCAGCGCAAAGACAATTCAGCGCAAGACAATTCAGCGCCGACAATTCAGCGCAAGTCAGTACAGTTAAAAGTTTAGTTAAAAATAATAAAAATAAATCGCAATAAATAAAAAAGAGAAAAATTTGTATATTTATATATATGCTAAATTGGGTCTGTATCGAAGGAGTGACATTTCAAAGGAGTGACATAAATACCGTAACGAAGGAGTGACATAACGAAGGAGTGACAAATCGGAGATAAAATTCAAAGGAGTATAATTATTAAAATTTTATTTAAAAAAACAAAATTTGTTAGAATTGTTAAAATTAAGATTTTATTTCAAAAACTAGAAACCTAACCTAACCTAACCTAACCTAACCTAACAGTTGCAAGCCTCTCTTCCTCTGGATTTGTTCTTTCTTCTTCTTTGTTGGTATTTTCGCGCTGAAATGTCTTGCGCTGAATTGTCTTGCGCTGAATTGTCTTTGCGCTGAATTGTCGGCGCTGAATTGTCGGCGCTGAATTGTCCTGCGCTGAATTGTCGGGTCGCGATATATATATATAGATTATTTTATTACATTGAAAAATGAAACTTTGTTTTTATTTTGGTAATCCTTAAAGTCCATATTTACATTATTGTTGTGTCATCCTGCTGTTGGTGTCCCCTATAGTTCATATTTTATTTATTAACTTTTAATTTGGGGGATTTTGTTTTGGTAGCCAGTATATTCCTGCAGTGATTCCCCTTCCTTCATTTGTATAATTATTTATTTTACTTTACTTTCTATTCATTTTCTCTTTATCCTTCTTCGTTCTCTTTACACTCGTTTCACTCGCTTTCGCTGTACTTTATAAATATGGTAGATTTGACCGAGTGGAAAACCGTTATCATTCAAACAATGCAAGGGAGACCAGGGAATTAATTATACTCTTCATTAACGCTTTACTCTTTTATTTATACCGAAACAATTTAGACAAACGGGGTAATGCGAGGGGGGAATTTAGCTTTAACACTTAAGCAGGAGAGAGACACGAAATATTATTCTACATTCACACAAAACATCTTAACACCAAAAGACACCTTCTTATACCCAAGGCCGCCGGATGACTGCCCTTTTTTGGGCATTTCTCTCTCTCGTCCCGCTTGGGCCGATTCTTAGTGTTGCCAACTCGTATTTCTATATTTTTTTATAAACAAACCATTATTTATCGTAATTACATTTATTAAATATTATTATCTTCTTTATTAATTTCTTATAACCAAAACATTCTAAGTTTTAATTAACACTCTAGCTACAGTTTCAACTGCATTAGTAACCCCAAATGAAGTTTAAAAAATAACAATTTTCCAAAACAATCATTAAATATAAAAAATGTAAATATTAATACCGAAAAGTTACTTTAATACATTAATTCCAATTTGAAACGCTAAATTTCATAGGAGGAAAACTCGTAATTCACAAATTACATCTGAGAGACAACTCTCTCCTTCAACACAAAACCCAGTATGGTTTGTAAATTACAAAAATCCTATAATTTATCGTTTCCAAGTGAAACTACAAATTTACATCGTTATTCTAAGTAAGAACAGATATTATGAACCCAAAAATACACGCAACCCACTTTGTAAACAAACATTAAAAACAAATCATTGCATAAGGAAGTGTTCGCTTTGTGTTGTAAGCGAGTCTTTATGAAAATATTCCTAACCGAACAAACTGCAGTACATCGGGACCTAATTTTGTAATATTCTCTATGCAAACACGCGAACGGTAAAAAAAAACATTTTATAATTTCCAAAATAAAATGTTAAACACAAAAAAGACACTCCCTAACACAATAAAATTCAATTTCAGAATAAAAAAAATTAAACAACCTAACATAAAATATCACTCGGAATTGTTGTGAAAATGTAAGAAAGAAAAAATAGACAACAACAATCAGTCCACCTATAAAAATATAAAAATTAATGAATATATAAAAAGAATTAAAAAAAACAAATTAATTTATCAAACGAATTTACGAAAACAATTTCTCTATTTCAATTAAACAAATTTTTTTAAATCTTTTTATAACAAATTTTGCTTATTTTGAAGTCTCACACAATTTATATACGGCAAGCATAATAAACTTAAGCAGTCCAAATTTGACCCAGTATAAATTAGTGTCTTTAACGATTATTTTTCGACTTTCACTTTAAAATTAACTTAAACTATAAAGCGAAAACTACAAAGCGATCCTTAAAATTATACACATCTGATGTTTGTGTGTCTAAAGGCGACACATCCAGTCAAAGAATAGTCTTAAAAACTCCTACTAAATCTGGAAAAGTTTGTTACTTGTTCATTCTTTTACAATTCGCTACTATATGCATATTATATACACCTAGAAATGCGGTACCTATACGCTGAAACATTTTAAACCTTACCGTATAAAAATGCATGTCACAATCTATTTAAATAACTAAAATAATGTAATTCATATAAGTGTAAAATTTATTTACTAATCATTATTATTATTATCATCATAATTACTACTAATTCCGAAATATAAACACAAAAAGACTTTAAACACAAAATAGGTAGGCTGTTAGACAGGTAATAAAAGTGGAAAGGAAAGAAAAAAAAAAAAGAATGAGTCACCGGACAGCAATTATCAATTTTTAAATTTCCCTCTCCGACCGAACGAGAACGAAATCTAAAGAAAAAAACGGAGTGAGAAAGAGAACAAACGACTCTCGAATTTTGACTCTAATTTTTACTCTACATTACAACCGTCTCGGCAAGACGACTAAGAGAAATTTTGAGTCAGAGCGGTTTGGAAATCTAGACTCCAACGAAAAGAGAAAAAAAACAAAATTTTTGACCGCGAAAATTACAAAAATGCTCGCTATGAGAAGAAGTTTGGAAAATGATGGGCGCCATCTTGAATCATCGAATTTTGAAGGAAAGGGACTCAGAATTTGCTTAATTTTATAAATACTCAAAAACGGGTAGCGAAACAGAATATCTACTAATTTTCTTCATCCGGAGAACGTGGAAAAATGATCGTGATTAATTGAAAGAACACACGCACAAATTTTCAATTCCTATTCATAAGACACGAAAAAAATGCAAAAGCCTATGTTAGTGACGGAGTGCGTGGTTCGTATTATTAAATTGATAAAATTTAATAAGGTTAGCTGCCACCAAAATGTAGTAATTAACCTTTTTTAACCTTTCTTATTTGCGTTTTTGTACTATTTTGCTCTTTCTTTATTCCATTTCTCTTCTATCATTAATCATTCTCTTTACACTCGTTTCACTCGCTTTCGCTGTACTTTATAAATATGGTAGACTTGACCGAGTAGAAAACCGTTATCATTCAAACAATGTAAGGGGGACACTTAAGCTGGCAGATAGACAAAATAATATTCTACATTCACACAAAACATCTTAACACCAAAAGACACCTTCTTACACCCAAGGCCGCACGATGACAGCCCTTTTTTGGGCATTTCCCTCTCTCGTCCCGCTTGGGCCGATTCTTAGTGTTGCCAACTCGTATTTCTATATTTTTTTATAAACAAACCATTATTTATCGCAATTACATTTATTAAATATCATTATCTTCTTATTAATTTCTTATAACCAAAAACAGTCTAATTTTTAATTAGACATTACTACATTCCATATTATACGATGTACACGTATATATATATATATATATATATATATATATATATATAATATATATATATACTATATATATATATATATATATAATATATATATATATATATATATATTTTTAAAATTGTTATAATGGTTGTCGCTAAAGTGATTAATATTTATTTGTTCATTATTTTATATTTTATATTTATTTTTACCCTTATACTCTTTCATCAGAACCATCCACCACTTCTCCCAATTACTTCTTTCCCCATTCTTACCCTCAGCCTTCATGTTTGCTCAGGTCAAACCCTTGTTTACTCTTATTATTCCAATTGTTTACACAGCTGTGTAATAATAGCTGTGTAATTACACAGCTGTATAATAATCCCCTCCCCCTCCCCCACTTTTACTCTTTTGCCTTTTACTTCCTTAGGCAAGAAAAAAGGCAAAACCCTTCTAATCCTTATCTCATTCTTTTTGACCTTTATCAAACTCTTTGTTTACACTTATCAATCCTGTTGTTTACACACCTGCGATTAAAATTTTACTTTTTTCCGTTTTCCGCTATTTTACTCTTTTATTTCAGCCTATCTCTCTCTTTTTCCCCTCATCTCCATTCTCAATTTCCAGTCGTTCCCCCTCTTTTCCCCCTCACTTAGCACTGCCTGACACTGATTTCCCCACATTTTCCCTTCACCTTCATTTTCCATTCACAGTGGCTTACCCCTCTTTTCTCCTCATTTGACACTAACACTGACATTGACACTCTTACCCCTCTTCCCCAATCTCATCAGTGGCTTAGGGTCGTCGTCCCCTTCCCCACTCTCCTTAGTGGTTTGGGGGATTTGTTCTACCACAAGTAGCGCTGTTCTACCGTTCTACCACAAAACCAAAAGTAGGATCCCTTCCACCAACAGCAGATGTTCTGTTACTCCATTCGAACCGAGCACTCTATCAGGCGTTCATCTGGGCCAGAAGTGGCACTCCTCTTCTGAAAATGGTATCTTCTAAAGAGTACGGATGGAAGAAGGCCTTAAACACTCTCTCCTGGAACTCCCGTTAGATGTCCCAGTCACCTCTTGCCCCACCTCAGCAGTGCAGATGTACTGTAAGAGGTCATGTCACTCCTGTACTTTCAAACAGTCTGCACTCGCCTGCACTCGGCTGTACACTTGTTCCTGCGAGAAGTGAGGATGAACGGGTGCTCTTGATTATGACCTTCACGAACGCCTAATACAAGCTCTGTAATCATGAACATTCCCGATGTCAATAAAAACACTGCAAACCACTTCGTTTCATTGAGCACTCCAGCTTGATACACGATTGGTTTATTTTTTGTTAAACCTTGGTCGAACCTTGGTCGTGACCTTGGTCATGGGTCAAGGTCACAGTTCAGGTCATCACAAGTATCATAAATACCTTTGTCTTATCAAGACGTTTGATATGATAGGTTTTCGAGAAAACAAACACAGTAGTTACCTAATTGACAGTCTATAAAGTTGCCTTCATTTTATTACAAAGATCATTTTGACACCAGAATCAGCTTTCTAGACCTTTGGGGGGCCGTTCTGGAGGCATTTTTAGCATTTGACATTGAAACCTTGATTGACTTTGACCTCGAAACCTTTGCCCTTTGGGGTAAAAAAATTTCGGTCACCCCATAGAGCAGGGGTGGCCAAAACGTCGATCGCGATCTACCAGTAGATCGCAGTGCAATTTTTAGTACATCGTAGAATGATCAGTAGCTCAGCCTAGCAACAGAGACCTTACATTTCACAATACAAAGAGCACACGACCCGACCGCTACTACCAAAAATTAGCGTTCTTTATGTTATCACCTCCATTATCAGTAGCAACATTTATTTGTTTTATCTTTGTGTTTACCAGTCATTTAACCAAAAATAACAAAGTTTAACTTTAATAATTCTGAGAGATATTTAATTAATGTCACAGAAAATGATACCGCTAACTTTAATTTCTGCAAAAATTTCATACCGCGGTAAGCTGAGCTGTTATGAGCATGTGTCACTTAAGTGACGGGTCAGTCATTTGAAATAATCGATGATGAAGGTCAGTCTCCAGTCCAATTGTATTAACACCGTTAAAATGAGTGCTGGGCCAAGTGCCAAGAAACAAAAAACTTACAACTTTCACAATGAGTGGGAGACGGCATATTTTTTTACGATGAAAAATTCCAAATGTGTGTAATTTGCCATGCATGTGTCGGTTTCGTCAAAAAGGGGAATTTAGAGAGGCATTTTAAAACTATTCACAAGCGGTATCCTCACAGCTGGTATCCTCATAGCTGCATCGACACCAATTGCGGAACTTCAAAAACATGATGTCAGAGCTGGAAAGTCAGGGGAAAGAATGTGACCAGTTTGACAGTGTTCGATACGTTGAACAGTTGCAGAATGTTATTACAGACTTCAACAGACGGTTCCAAGACTTAGCAACACTAGAACCTGTAGCAACATTCATGTGCTTCCCATATGGTGCAAACTTTGACATTGATGATA
This sequence comes from Bathynomus jamesi, assembly GCA_023014485.1. Classification (NCBI taxonomy): domain Eukaryota; kingdom Metazoa; phylum Arthropoda; class Malacostraca; order Isopoda; family Cirolanidae; genus Bathynomus; species Bathynomus jamesi. Next base: position 17,456 of record JAJOZX010006264.1, on the reverse strand, counting down.
TTGTATAAAAAATGGCCTTATTGTTTAATATGGACATATCTGCAATCGAGAATGAAATTTTGACTCTGCGAAACGACATTCAAATCAAATCAGGTTTTCAGAAAGAAACTTTTGGCACCTACTTCTTGAGGAAAAGTATCCGAATGTCAGAAAAAGTGCCATGTACTTGACAGCATTTTTTGGATCAACCTACCTTTGTGAGTCAATGTTCTCACACATGAATATCATCAAATCAAAATACCGAGCCACTCTGACAGATGATCACCTGGATGCTTGTTTGAGGCTAGCAATCAGCAGCTACAATCCGGACTACACACAGCTTGCTGATGCCATACAGTGCAAATCATCACATCAGTAAAGTAAGCTCTTCCTATTCCAGTATACCTAATTTCTAATAAGTTTGGGATTAAAATTTAACGAAAAATATATCTGTGTGCATTCGGCAAATATTTTTATATTCACTTCATTTTATTCTTGGTTATTCTCTCTTCATCTGTGTATATATATATATATATATATATATATATACAGATGAAGAGAGAATAACCAAGAATAAAATGAATTGAATATAAAAATATATTGCCAAATGCACACAAATATTCACTTCATTTTATTCGTGGTTATTCTCTCTTCATCTGTACATATATATACTGGCTGGTGGATCTTATAGGGAGAACTTTGGAAAAAGTAGATCCCATCTCAGTAAAGTCTGGCCACCCCTGCCATAGAGCATCTGTATCAAAATTCAAGATTTTTGTCACTGCTGCGGCAGATTTCCAGATATTCCCGTGACTGTATTCTCTATACGAAATAACGCCATTCCTACTCAAAGCAGCGAGACCGAGGAGGAAAATGAGATGGTCGTTTTCCTTAAAACGTTTATTAATTTAAACCTTTTAATTTCCAGGAGGGGCTTCTAATTTCCTGTTAATTTAATTTACGAGAGAGAGAAGACAAATCCAGACTATTATTACATGACTATTACATTACTATTACTATTATTACAAGACTATTATTAAGGTATCTGGACTTTACTTTATATAAATTTTCATTGAAATATCTCACAGCTTATGCCTATCACAAAAGGAAGGAATCTCTTTTCTTGTAGGAAAATGCCTCGCTAAAAGGGCACTTAACATACACTATTGCAAATTGTAATACATTCTCCTATTTGTTAAAAGAAAAGGCGGTTCTTTTGCATTATCCTCCCAACACTAATTTTTTTATATAATGTTGGTTTGGTTTTGGTTATGGTACTTTATTTTCCTTCCATTATAAAAAAAATTAGTGTTGGGATTAGGTTAGGTTAGGTTAGGTTTGGTTAGGTTAGGTTAGGTTAAAAACAGCCCGCCGCAAGTGTTTTGCTAACGTACTTTATTTTCCTTCCATTATAAAAAAAAAATTAGTGTTGGGAGGATAATGCAAAAGTACCGAAAAGGCCGTACTGTAAGCTTTTACATGATTGTTACATTTTAAAACGTCCAAAATTCCCCCTATCGTCTTTGTTTTGCAATAAATAATCGTCATACACAATGATCAATTTAATAACCTTTAAATCATCGGTCAAATTAATTAACAAATCATTAACAATAATCACATTAAATTCTCTTAAATAACAAATCATATTAAAAATAATCATGTTAAATGCTATTTACCTCATTTTAATACTTTAATTATACTAGTTAACCTTAGTATATACAGGGTAATGCATAACTGTGTTTCATAAATCGCAGGGTGTATCTTGAGACAAAAGTAAAGAAAAAATACCATATAAACATAGCTGGAGAAACCCGTAGGTTTCGAGCTATAACACGCGACGGAAAAATGAAACTCCGAAAAAGTTTTTACATTTTATGCAAATACACACTGTGATACATTTGCTTCATTACAGTAAATATTCGAAACTGAGGTGGAAGTATTCACCGGCTTAAGCCGACCAGCCCGCCTCACTTTACCACCCACTCACCCCTCTCTCTCTCTCTCTCTCTCTACCTACCCCACTCATCATAAACTACCGCGAACCACCACTCCCTCACATGTTCAAACTCACTCATTTTCCCCCTTTAACTATCTCTCTTCTATCCTCTTTTGCGATGGGTTGAAGCATGTATTCAAAAAGTAAAAAAGAATTTCGAACATTTACTTTAATGAACCAAATGTATCACAGTGTGTATTTGAATAAAATGTAAAAAATCTTTAGGAGTTTCATATTTCTGTCGCGCGTTATAGCTCGAAACTTACGGGTTTCTCGACTTATGTTTATATGGTCATTTTTTACTTTTGTCTCAAGGATACATCCTCCGATTTATGAAACACATTTATGCACTACCTGTATAAATCATGACAAAATACAAAGGCAATATATACTATAATATATATATATATATATATATATATATATATATATACTGTATATATATAAAATTACACCAACCCACAAGGGAAAAAAAATATAAAATTAATTATAAAACAGTGTTTAAAAAGACTAATTAATTTCGGCTGGTCACAACCAAGCCCTTTTCAAAGCCATAAACTAATTAAAATATCTAAAACAGTTATAAAACTTCCGTCCTGCGGAAGAGCTATGGTTAAAATGACTGTGTGAAGGCATAAACACGGACAGAGAGATGGTAGCTGTCGTACGTCTTGCAGTTGGCAAAGGCAAACTATTGCCCAGATTTCAAACCTTCAGAGACTAGAAATCTATGAGTATAAATCAATTCTGTACATCTGGCAGCCGGTCACGACCCGAAATTGCCCTAAAATATTTTTAAATGTTGAAAATAAAGCTATCCATACTGTAGGAAAACTTAATATTGAAAATGGTGTTTTTTGCCAAAATACAAAATGCCTCGTATATTTGTCTCTGTTCCTGGTCCCTGACCTTTATGATAGGTTTAGAATCCTGGAAGTTAAAAATATGATTATGCTGTTCCCTATGCTGAACTAAGCTACTATAAGTATTACCCGGTCTCAGGTCACGTTTGTGGGAATTATACGAGGCATTTTGTATTTTGGCAGGAAACACCATTTCCAATATTAAGTTGTCCTACAGTATGGATAGCTTTGTTTTCAACACTTTAAAATATTTTAGGGCAATTTCGGGTCGTGGCCAGCTGCCAGATGTACAGGATTGATTTTTACTTATAGATTTCTAATCCCCGAAGGTTTGAAATCTGGGCAATAGTTTGCCTTTGCAAACTGCCAGACGTACGACAGCTACCATCTCTCTGTCCGTGTTTATGCCTTCACACAGTCATTTTAACCTTAGCGTTTCCGCAGGACGAAAGTTTTATAACTGTTTTAGATATTTTAATTAGTTTATGGCTTTGAAAAGGGCTTGGTTGTGACCAACCGAAATTAATTAGCCTTTTAAACACTGTTTTATAATTAATTTACATTTTTTCATTACGGGTTGGTGTAATTTTATATTGTTACGATTATTGCAATGAAAGTTTATATAGGGTGATCGAAAAGTCTCTCCGCAGTAGTAATAAGATATTTACTTTATTGAAGTTAGATATTTTAATGAAAATTGTACGATATCGTGAAATCTTTAACAAAATATTGGCGAAGTCTAGGCTAGTCTAAGCTAAGTCTTGCTACGTTACTTACTCTAAACAGGTATCAATGATATGTCATTACATTTATAGAATTCTTATATCTCCTTATGTAAAATTTCAATAAAGTAAATATCTTATTACTACTGCGGAGAGACTTTTCAATCACCCTGTATATATATATATATATAATATATATATATATATATATATACTGTATATATGGGATGAATTTCACAATTAAACACGTGAAATGAATGAATGATGCAAACCCACAAGGAAAAACAAAAATGATTCCAAGGCCTTTTGTGTATTCAGAAGTACACCTCGTCAGGGTTTCCTGACGAGGTCTACTTCTGAATACACAAAAGCCTTGAATCATTTTTCTTTTTCCTTGTGGGTTTGCATCATTCATTCATTTCACGTGTTTAATTGTGAAATTCATCCATATTATATATATATATATAATATATATATATATATATATATATATATATATACAGGGTGATCGAAAAGTCTCTCCACAGTAGTAATAAGATATTTACTTTATTGAAATTTTACATAAGGAGATATAAGAATTCTATAAATGTAATGACATATCATTGATACCTGTTTAGAGTAAGTAACGTAGCAAGACTTAGCTTAGACTAGCCTAGACTTCGCCAATATTTTGTTAAAGATTTCACGATATCGTACAATTTTCATTAAAATATCTAACTTCAATAAAGTAAATATCTTATTACTACTGCGGAGAGACTTTTCGATCACCCTATATAAACTTTCATTGCAATAATCGTAACAATATAAAATTACACCAACCCGTAAGAAAAAATCTAAAATTAATTAAAAACAGTGTTTAAAAAGGCTAATTAATTTCGGCTGGTCACAACCAAGCCCTTTTCAAAGCCATAAACTAATTAAAATATCTAAAACAGTTATAAAACTTTCGTCCTGCGGAAACGCTAAGGTTAAATGACTGTGTGAAGGCATAAACACGGACAGAGAGATGGTAGCTGTCGTACGTCTGGCAGTTTGCAAAGGCAAACTATTGCCAAGATTTCAAACCTTCGGGGATTAGAAATCTATAAGTAAAAATCAATCCTGTACATCTGGCAGCTGGTCACGACCCGAAATTGCCCTAAAATATTTTAAAGTGTTGAAAACAAAGCTATCCATACTGTAGGACAACTTAATATTGGAAATGGTGTTTTTCCTCAAATACAAAATGCCTCTATAATTCCAACAAACGTGACCTGAGATCGGGTAATACTTATAGTAGCCTAGTTCAGCATAGGGAACAGCATAATCATATTTTTTAACTTCCAGGATTCTAAACCTATCATAAAGGTCAGGGACCAGGAGCAGAGACAAATATACGAGGCATTTTGTATTTTGGCAAAAAACACCATTTTCAATATTAAGTTTTCCTACAGTATGGATAGCTTTATTTTCAACATTTTAAAATATTTTAGGGCAATTTCGGGTCGTGACCGGCTGCCAGATGTACAGAATTGATTTATACTCATAGATTTCTAGTCTCTGAAGGTTTGAAATCTGGGCAATAGTTTGCCTTTGCCAACTGCAAGACGTACGACAGCTACCATCTCTCTGTCCGTGTTTATTCCTTCACACAGTCATTTTAACCTTAGCTCTTCCGCAGGACGGAAGTTTTATAACTGTTTTAGATATTTTAATTAGTTTATGGCTTTGAAAAGGGCTTGGTTGTGACCAGCCGAAATTAATTAGCCTTTTTAAACACTGTTTTATAATTAATTTTTATTTTTTTCCCTTGTGGGTGTTTTGGTGTATATTTTATATATATACATATATATATATATATATATATATATAGATATATATATATATATATATATATATATTGCCTTTGTATTTTGTCATGATTTATACAGGGTAGTGCATAAATGTGTTTCATAAATCGGAGGATGTATCCTTGAGACAAAAGTAAAAAATGACCATATAAACATAAGTCGAGAAACCCGTAAGTTTCGAGCTATAACGCGCGACAGAAATGAAACTCCTAAAGATTTTTTACATTTTATAAAATACACAGTGTGATACATTTGGTTCATTAAAGTAAATGTTCGAAATTTTTTTTACTTTTTGAATACATGCTTCAACCCATCGCAAAAGAGGATAGAAGAGAGATAGTTAAAGGGGGAAAATGAGTGAGTTTGAACATGTGAGGGAGTGGTGGTTCGCGGTAGTTTATGATGATGGGGTAGGTAGAGAGAGAGAGAGAGAGAGAGAGGGGTGAGTGGGTGGTAAAGTGAGGCGGGCTGGTCGGCTTAAGCCGGTGAATACTTCCACCTCAGTTTCGAAATTTACTGTAATGAAGCAAATGTATCACAGTGTGTATTTGCATAAAATGTAAAAACTTTTTCGGAGTTTCATTTTTCCGTCGCGTGTTATAGCTCGAAAACTACGGGTTTCTCCAGCTATGTTTATATGGTATTTTTTCTTTACTTTTGTCTCAAGATACACCCTGCGATTTATGAAACACAGTTATGCATTACCTGTATATACTAAGGTTAACTAGTATAATTAAAGTATTAAAATGTAGTAAATAGCATTTAACATGATTATTTTTAATATGATTTGTTATTTAAGAGAATTTAATGTGATTATTGTTAATGATTTGTAATTAATTTGACCGATGATTTAAAGGTTATTAAATTGATCATTGTGTATGACGATTATTTATTGCAAAACAAAGACGATAGGGGGAATTTTGGACGTTTTAAAATGTAACAATCATGTAAAAGCTTACAGTACGGCCTTTTCGGTACTTTTGCATTATCCTCCCAACACTAATTTTTTTTTATAATGGAAGGAAAATAAAGTACGTTAGCAAAACACTTGCGGCGGGCTGTTTTTAACCTAACCTAACCTAACCAAACCTAACCTAACCTAACCTAATCCAACACTAATTTTTTTTATAATGGAAGGAAAATAAAGTACCATAACCAAAACCAAACCAACATTATATAAAAAAATTAGTGTTGGGAGGATAATGCAAAAGAACCGCCTTTTCTTTAACAAATAGGAGAATGTATTACAATTTGCAATAGTGTATGTTAAGTGCCCTTTTAGCGAGGCATTTTCCTACAAGAAAAGAGATTCCTTCCTTTTGTGATAGGCATAAGCTGTGAGATATTTCAATGAAAATTTATATAAAGTAAAGTCCAGATACCTTAATAATAGTCTTGTAATAATAGTAATAGTAATGTAATAGTCATGTAATAATAGTCTGGATTTGTCTTCTCTCTCTCGTAAATTAAATTAACAGGAAATTAGAAGCCCCTCCTGGAAATTAAAGGTTTAAATTAATAAACGTTTTAAGGAAAACGACCATCTCATTTTCCTCCTCGGTCTCGCTGCTTTGAGTAGGAATGGCGTTATTTCGTATAGAGAATACAGTCACGGGAATATCTGGAAATCTGCCGCAGCAGTGACAAAAATCTTGAATTTTGATACAGATGCTCTATGGCAGGGGTGGCCAGACTTTACTGAGATGGGATCTACTTTTTCCAAAGTTCCCTATAAGATCCACCAGCCAGTATATATATGTACAGATGAAGAGAGAATAACCAAGAATAAAATGAAGTGAATATTTGTGTGCATTTGGCAATTATTTTTATATTCAATTCATTTTATTCTTGGTTATTCTCTCTTCATCTGTATATATATATATATATATATATATATATATATATACACAGATGAAGAGAGAATAACCAAGAATAAAATGAAGTGAATATAAAAATATATTGCCGAATGCACACAGATATATTTTCGTTAAATTTTAATCCCAAACTTATTAGAAATTAGGTATACTGGAATAGGAAGAGCTTACTTTACTGATGTGATGATTTGCACTGTATGGGATCAGCAAGCTGTGTGTAGTCCGGATTGTAGCTGCTGATTGCTAGCCTCAAACAAGCATCCAGGTGATCATCTGTCAGAGTGGCTCGGTATTTTGATTTGATGTTATTCATGTGTGAGAACATTGACTCACAAAGGTAGGTTGATCCAAAAAATGCTGTCAAGTACATGGCACTTTTTCTGACATTCGGATACTTTTCCTCAAGAAGTAGGTGCCAAAAGTTTCTTTCTGAAAACCTGGATTTGATTTGGATGTCGTTTCGCAGAGTCAAAATTTCATTCTCGATTGCAGATATGTCCATATTAAACAATAAGGCCATTTTTTATACAATATCATCAATGTCAAAGTTTGCACCATGGGAAGCACATGAATGTTGCTACAGGTTCTAGTGTTGCTAAGTCTTGGAACCGTCTGTTGAAGTCTGTAATAACATTCTGCAACTGTTCAACGTATCGAACACTGTCAAACTGGTCACATTCTTTCCCCTGACTTTCCAGCTCTGACATCATGTTTTTGAAGTTCCGCAATTGGTGTCGATGCAGCTATGAGGATACCAGCTGTGAGGATACCGCTTGTGAATAGTTTTTAAAATGCCTCTCTAAATTCCCCTTTTTTTGACGAAACCGACACATGCATGGCAAATTAACACACACATTTGGAATTTTTCATCGTAAAAAAAGCCGTCTCCCACTCATTGTGAGAAGTTTTAAGTTTTTTGTTTCTTGGCACTTGGCCCCAGCACTCATTTTAACGGTGTTAATACAATTGGACTGGAGACTGACCTTCATCATCGATTATTTCAAATGACTGACCCGTCACTTAAGTGACACATGCTCATAACAGACTCAGCTACCGCGTATGAAATTTTTGCAGAAATTAAAGTTAGCGGTATCATTTTCTGTGACATTAATTAATATCTCTCAGAATTATTAAAGTTAAACTTTGTTATTTTTGGTTAAATGACTGGTAAACACAAAGATAAAACAAATAAATGTTGCTACTGATAATGGAGGTGATAACATAAAGAACGCTAATTTTTGGTAGTAGCGGTCGGGTCGTGTGCTCTTTTGTATTGTGAAATGTAAGGTCTCTGTTGCTAGGCTGAGCTACTGTCATTCTACGATGTACTAAAAATTGCACTGCGATCTACTGGTAGATCGCGATCGACGTTTTGGCCACCCCTGCTCTATGGGGTGACCGAAATTTTTTTACCCCAAAGGGCAAAGGTTTCGAGGTCAAAGTCAATCAGGTTTCAATGTCAAATGCTAAAAATGCCTCCAGAACGGCCCCCAAAGGTCTAGAAAGCTGATTCTGGTGTCAAAATGATCTTTGTAATAAAATGAAGGCAACTTTATGACTGTCCAATTAGGTAACTACTGTGTTTGTTTTCTCGAAAACCTATCATATCAAACGTCTTGATAAGACAAAGGTATTTATGATACTTGTGATGACCTGAACTGTGACCTTGACCCATGACCAAGGTCACGACCAAGGTTCGACCAAGGTTTAACAAAAAATAAACCAATCGTGTATCAAGCTGGAGTGCTCAATGAAACGAAGTGGTTTGCAGTGTTTTTATTGACATCGGGAATGTTCATGATTACAGAGTTGTATTAGGCGTTCGTGAAGGTCATAATCAAGAGCACCCGTTCATCCTCACTTCTCGCAGGAACAAGTGTACAGCCGAGTGCAGGCGAGTGCAGACTGTTTGAAAGTACAGGAGTGACATGACCTCTTACAGTACATCTGCCACTGCTGAGGTGGGGCAAGAGGTACTGGGACATCTAACGGGAGTTCCAGGGAGAGAGTGTTTAAGGCCTTCTTCCATCCGTACTCTTTAGAAGATACCATTTTCAGAAGAGGAGTGCCACTTCTGGCCCAGATGAACGCCTGATAGAGGGCTCTGTTCGAATGGAGTAACAGAACATCTGCTGTTGGTGGAAGGGATCCTACTTTTGGTTTTGTGGTAGAACGGTAGAACAGCGCTACTTGTGGTAGAACAAATCCCCCAAACCACTAAGGAGAGTGGGGAAGGGGACGACGACCCTAAGCCACTGATGAGATTGGGGAAGAGGGGTAAGAGTGTCAATGTCAGTGTTAGTGTCAAATGAGGAGAAAAGAGGGGTAAGCCACTGTGAATGGAAAATGAAGGTGAAGGGAAAATATGGGGAAATCAGTGTCAGGCAGTGCTAAGTGAGGGGAAAAGAGGGGGAACGACTGGAAATTGAGAATGGAGATGAGGGGAAAAGAGAGAGATAGGCTGAAATAAAAGAGTAAAATAGCGGAAAACGGAAAAAAGTAAAATTTTAATCGCAGGTGTGTAAACAACAGGATTGATAAGTGTAAACAAAGAGTTTGATAAAGGTCAAAAAGAATGAGATAAGGATTAGAAGGGTTTTGCCTTTTTTCTTGCCTAAGGAAGTAAAAGGCAAAAGAGTAAAAGTGGGGAGGGGGAGGGGATTATTATACAGCTGTGTAATTACACAGCTATTACACAGCTGTGTAAACAATTGGAATAATAAGAGTAAACAAGGGTTTGACCTGAGCAAACATGAAGGCTGAGGGTAAGAATGGGGAAAGAAGTAATTGGGAGAAGTGGTGGATGGTTCTGATGAAAGAGTATAAGGGTAAAAATAAATATAAAATAAAATAATGAACAAATAAATATTAATCACTTTAGCGACAACCATTATAAAATTTTAAAAATATATATATATATATATATATATATATATATATATATATATACTGTATATATATATATATATATATATATATATATATATATATATATATATATATATATACGTGTACATCGTAATATGGAATGTAGTAATGTCTAATTAAAAATTAGACTGTTTTGGTTATAAGAAATTAATAAAGAAGATAATGATATTTAATAAATGTAATTGCGATAAATAATGGTTTGTTTATAAAAAAATATAGAAATACGAGTTGGCAACACTAAGAATCGGCCCAAGCGGGCGGAGAGAGGAAATGCCCAAAAAAGGGCTGTCATCGTGCGGCCTTGGGTGTAAGAAGGTGTCTTTTGGTGTTAAGATGTTTTGTGTGAATGTAGAATATTATTTTGTCTATCTCCAGCTTAAGTGTCCCCCTTACATTGTTTGAATGATAACGGTTTTCTACTCGGTCAAGTCTACCATATTTATAAAGTACAGCGAAAGCGAGTGAAACGAGTGTAAAGAGAATGATTAATGATAGAAGAGAAATGGAATAAAGAAAGAGCAAAATAGTACAAAAACGCAAATAAGAAAGGTTAAAAAAGGTTAATTACTACATTTTGGTGGCAGCTAACCTTATTAAATTTTATCAATTTAATAATACGAACCCACGCACTCCGTCACTAACATAGGCTTTTGCATTTTTTTCGTGTCTTATGAATAGGAATTGAAAATTTGTGCGTGTGTTCTTTCAATTAATCACGATCATTTTTCCACGTTCTCCGGATGAAGAAAATTAGTAGATATTCTGTTTCGCTACCCGTTTTTGAGTATTTATAAAATTAAGCAAATTCTGAGTCCCTTTCCTTCAAAATTCGATGATTCAAGATGGCGCCCATCATTTTCCAAACTCTTCTCATAGCGAGCATTTTTGTAATTTTCGCGGTCAAAAATTTTGTTTTTTTCTCTTTTCGTTGGAGTCTAGATTTCCAAACCGCTCTGACTCAAAATTTCTCTTAGTCGTCTTGCCGAGACGGTTGTAATGTAGAGTAAAAATTAGAGTCAAAATTCGAGAGTCGTTTGTTCTCTTTCTCACTCCGTTTTTTCTTTAGATTTCGTTCTCGTTCGGTCGGAGAGGAAATTTAAAATTGATAATTGCTGTCCGGTGACTCATTCTTTTTTTTTTTTTCTTTCCTTTCCACTTTATTACCTGTCTAACAGCCTACCTATTTTGTGTTTAAAGTCTTTTTGTGTTTATATTCGGAATTAGTAGTAATTTGATGATAATAATAATAATGATTAGTAAATAAATTTTACACTTATATGAATTAAATTATTTTAGTTTTAAATAGATTGTGACATGCATTTTTATACGGTAAGGTTTAAAATGTTTCAGCGTATAGGTACCGCATTTCTAGGTGTAATAATATGCATATAGTAGCGAATTGTAAAAGAATGAACAAGTAACAAACTTTTCCAGATTTAGTATGAGTTTTTAAGACTATTCTTTGACTGGATGTGTGCCTTTAGACACACAAACATCAGATGTGTATAATTTTAAGGATCGCTTTGTAGTTTTCGCTTTATAGTTTAAGTTAATTTTAAAGTGAAAGTCGAAAAATAATCGTTAAAGACACTAATTTATACTGGGTCAAATTTGGACTGCTTAAGTTTATTATGCTTGCCGTATATAAATTGTGTGAGACTTCAAAATAAGCAAAATTTGTTATAAAAAGATAAAAAAATTTGTTTAATTGAAATAGAGAAATTGTTTTCGTAAATTCGTTTGATAAATTAATTTGTTTTTTTAATTCTTTTATATATTCATTAATTTTTATATTTTATAGGTGGGCTGATTGTTGTTGTCTATTTTTTCTTTCTTACATTTTCACAACAATTCCGAGTGATATTTTATGTTAGGTTGTTTAAAATTTTTATTCTGAAATTGAATTTATTGTGTTAGGGAGTGTCTTTTTTGTGTTTAACATTTTATTTGGGAAATTATAAAATGTTTTTTTTTACCGTTCGCGTGTTTGCATAGAGAATATTACAAAATTAGGTCCCGATGTACTGCAGTTTGTTCGGTTAGGAATATTTTCATAAAGACTCGCTTACAGCACAAAGCGAACACTTCCTTATGCAATGATTGTTTTTAATGTTTGTTTACAAAGTGGGTTGCGTGTATTTTTGGGTTCATAATATCTGTTCTTACTTAGAATAACGATGTAAATTTGTAGTTTCACTTGGAAACGATAAATTATAGGATTTTTGTAATTTACAAACCATACTGGGTTTTGTGTTGAAGGAGAGAGTTGTCTCTCAGATGTAATTTGTGAATTACGAGTTTTCCTCCTATGAAATTTAGCGTTTCAAATTGGAATTAATGTACTAAAGTAACTTTTCGGTATTAATATTTACATTTTTTATATTTAATGATTGTTTTGGAAAATTGTTATTTTTTAAACTTCATTTGGGGTTACTAATGCAGTTGAAACTGTAGCTAGAGTGTTAATTAAAACTTAGAATGTTTGGTTATAAGAAATTAATAAGAAGATAATAATATTTAATAAATGTAATTACGATAAATAATGGTTTGTTTATAAAAAAATATAGAAATACGAGTTGGCAACACTAAGAATCGGCCCAAGCGGGACGAGAGAGAGAAATGCCCAAAAAAGGGCAGTCATCGGGCGGCCTTGGGTATAAGAAGGTGTCTTTTGGTGTTAAGATGTTTTGTGTGAATGTAGAATAATATTTCGTGTCTCTCTCCTGCTTAAGTGTTAAAGTTAAATTCCCCCCTCGCATTACCCCGTTTGTCTAAATTGTTTCGGTATAAATAAAAGAGTAAAGCGTTAATGAAGAGTATAATTAATTCCCTGGTCTCCCTTGCATTGTTTGAATGATAACGGTTTTCCACTCGGTCAAATCTACCATATTTATAAAGTACAGCGAAAGCGAGTGAAACGAGTGTAAAGAGAACGAAGAAGGATAAAGAGAAAATGAATAGAAAGTAAAGTAAAATAAATAATTATACAAATGAAGGAAGGGGAATCACTGCAGGAATATACTGGCTACCAAAACAAAATCCCCCAAATTAAAAGTTAATAAATAAAAATATGAACTATAGGGGACACCAACAGCAGGATGACACAACAATAATGTAAATATGGACTTTAAGGATTACCAAAATAAAAACAAAGTTTCATTTTTCAATGTAATAAAATAATCTATTATATATATATCGCGACCCGACAATTCAGCGCAGGACAATTCAGCGCCGACAATTCAGCGCCGACAATTCAGCGCAAAGACAATTCAGCGCAAGACAATTCAGCGCAAGACTTTCAGCGCGAAAATACCAACAAAGAAGAAGAAAGAACAAATCCAGAGAGAAGAGAGGCTTGCAACTGTTAGGTTAGGTTAGGTTAGGTTAGGTTAGGTTTCTAGTTTTTGAAATAAAATCTTAATTTTAACAATTCTAACAAATTTTGTTTTTTTAAATAAAATTTTAATAATTATACTCCTTTGAATTTTATCTCCGATTTGTCACTCCTTCGTTATGTCACTCCTTCATTACGGTATTTATGTCACTCCTTTGAAATGTCACTCCTTCGATACAGACCCAATTTAGCATATATATAAATATACAAATTTTCTCTTTTTTATTTATTGCGATTTTTTTTATTATTTTAACTAAACTTTTAACTGTACTGACTTGCGCTGAATTGTCGGCGCTGAATTGTCTTGCGCTGAATTGTCTTTGCGCTGAATTGTCGGCGCTGAATTGTCCTGCGCTGAATTGTCGGTGCTCCTATATATATATATATATATATATATATATATATATTATATATAGAGAGAGAGAGAGAGAGAGAGAGAATACATGAGAGAGAGAGAGAGATATTACATTGAAAAATGAAACTTTGTTTTTATTTTGGTAATCCTTAAAGTCCATATTTACATTATTGTTGTGTCATCCTGCTGTTGGTGGCCCTATAGTTCATATTTTTATTTATTAACTTTTAATTTGGGGGAGTTTGCTTTGGTGGCCAGTATATTCCTGCAGTGATTCCCCTTCCTTTATTTGTATAATTATTTATTTTACTTTACTTTCTATTCATTTTCTCTTTATCCTTCTTCGTTCTCTTTACACTCGTTTCACTCGCTTTCGCTGTACTTTATAAATATGGTAGATTTGACCGAGTGGAAAAATATGAACTATAGGGGACACCAACAGCAGGATGACACAACAATAATGTAAATATGGACTTTAAGTGAGGCGGGATGGGGTGGGATGCCTCGAAGTGAGGCGGGATGGGGTGGGATGCCATCCCACGACTTTTAATTAAATGGAAAATCATCCCACTACTTCATATTTACCTTAAAATCATCCCGGAACTTTACAATCTAAATATGATTTTCCAGAAATAGAACAGGCTTTTTGTTAGCTTATTTGTTTCGCTAAATAAGATTACATGAAATGATGAAAATATAGTTTTTGTCGAAAATTTATTGGAAATAAAACAATATTTTACATAAATTCCAATAAAATCATTATTCATTCCCTTTACGGTCATAGTTCTCCCCATTCCCTCCCAAAGTTGGGAGGGAATGGGGGAGAAAAACGCATTCGGCGCAGGCGCAAAGCGAAATACAGAGTTTTTAATGGCAGTGCAACGAATATTTTTTTGTCGATTTTGTATATATATATACACAAAAAATTTCTAGTTACATAAAAATCTGCCAATTCCGGAGGCTGAGGCTTTGCACATTATGAAATTTTCGAGTTTATATATATATATTATGATTCGAGTTTATCATCCAGCTACCTTTTTTTTCCCACTTCGAGCACTTCTATATATATAAGTAGGATGATAAGGGTGAAGGAGGCTGGGAGATTCTCATGAGGGAAAATTAAAAAGGTGGGCTTGGCCAAATTAAACACGTGTACAAAAAAAAAAAAGGGGGGGGGAGCGTCGCACGAGTCGATGAGGACACTCGAGGTTTATCTCAAGGGCTGTTTTAAACATTGAAGATAAAACATGGGGTATATGTGGAATCAAGTGGCTTGTGTATAACAAATTCGTCCCTTCAAAAAAAAAAAACAAAAAAAAGTATTGAATCCCTGAGGGAACTTGAGGCCGAACGAAGGACTTCAATGGTCCATGAATACGGAAAGATAAATGCTCCGTGAGAGGAAATGCTTTGTAGTGGAGAGGCAACTCTCAAAACGGAAGAAAAGTCATTTAGGTTTACCTACCGCATTAGTATTCATAGTCACGACGGAATTACAGGAAATTTAAGTAAAACGTCTATATATATACAATAATAATCGTGGTTGTACTAGTAGTGGAAGTGAAAGAGCAAGATCATAGAAGACGTAGGGAAAATACGGGAAAGAAAAAAAAGGAAAAATCTAAAATAGATATTCAGGAATGACCTGTTCATTAGAATTAAATTAGAATAAAAGGTAAAAAATGACAAACTTCTTCGCGCCCAGCGGCGGATGTGGGATCTTAACAACTGTTTACATCATCTTCGAATAATTATGAGACAGGGTGGGCCTAAAATTTGTAAGCATTTTAGAGTATACACGGGAACAAGATCTAAAATATTTATTAACTCACTGTACAATGGATATTTCATTAAAGGAGAGGATAGTTTTTAGGAAAAGAAATACACAGTAGGAGGGTTTATATTATATGGGGCGACTTCTAATTGCTGAAGGTTGTATAAGGGCAATGCCCTTCGCCCAATTAATGGCTCAGAACTGAGCAGCCTTTAATGTTGCTTATCTGTTCCCATTTATTTCATTGTAACATCGTGAACAAGATATTTACTGGTTGAAGCTGATTAATTTTTCTTAATTAGGGGTGGAAAGGGATAACTAAATTAATTTTACATGACGCGAGAGAACACTCTGTGTACTGAAACTTTGCATACTAAACCGAAAGACGAAAGCCTACATTACGAGGGCCTACATTATTAGTTAACTGAATGAAATTATATGAATTTATATTTTGCAGTATAATTTGTTATCAGGTACGGTCAGCAATTAGTTCGAATGCAAGCGCTTCACCCGCCTCGTCAGCACAAAAAACAAGTGGTCAACATCCGGTCTCTATTACAGAAAGTTGCTTTCGAGAGACAACTTTCGCAATCTCGCTTTATGACGAAGGACGATATTAGAAATCATAATGATATTATAATTATAATGATATTATTATAATGATATTATTATTAGTACAAATGATGAGTTACACGCTTTTATAATAATGAAAGGAAAGTCATATAGCAGGAGGAAATTGGAAATATTCAGACGTAGGAACTTATAATTGCCTAGATATCATTTCAGTAAGGCACGTAAATCGAACATGTATTGCTAATTATTTATTCATTAAGCACTGTTCACTGAAGGAAACTTCAATGATTTAATTTACATAAGCAGTTATCACTAACTGTCAGTTAGTTACGCACTAACTACCGAATGAAATTATTAATTTAGCAATTCAATTCTACCTTTTAAATTTAATTAAATAAATTAAGCTACCTTCACTTGGTTGTTTTTTCGTAAGTATTAAAAATGGGGAAAAACACTAAGGGGCCAGATGGGAGAAACGGTTTAAGTCTTAATTACGGAATGCCCCATTTCCTCGTAGCCAACGTCAGATACTGATTCTGGGGTCCGGTATGACCGGACAGTACTCGGACTCGCTGGCGCAAAACGAAGTCGGTGAGGGGGGCTTCGAGGGGGCGTCGGTGATCGGTTATGGAATTCTTCCGGAGGGCCAGGGGACTGGATTTCCGACCTGGCAGTCGCACCGGCGGAGGATTTCGGCGACAGCACCGTCTCTTTCAGATCGCAATTCCGATGACTGCTATTCCCAACGCGAGACACAGGGTGAGGGTGGCGTAGGATACGGTGGAGGAACATTCCTTCTTCCGATTTCTTTAGGGCGACCCTGCGCAGGTACCGGGTTACATCTTGAAGGTCTATTCCCTTAGACAGGGAAGCGTTGAAGTGGTGAAGGGCCTCCTTCGTAAATGAGGAGTTCACGATGTACGTGGTCCCGAAATCACAAGGTGGTTCAAGATCAGTAGGTTTCGATAGTTGGGCTTCAGACTGAGACGTGCGCTGAAAGTGTATGTGGGGCCTTGTCGAATTAGGGGACCCATTGGTTGGAAAGGGACTCCGTGATTTGAGAAGGTTTGTGCCCCAACGTGTATGCGCATCAGGTTAAGAGGACGGGGATCATGATTACTTTCAGGGAAAATTCTGTCAGGAACTTTCTAAGTTGGGACAAAAATAAA